>FXXK01002057.1:38127-62999 GCA_900184695.1 Betula pendula
AAGGACGCTTGAAGAGCTCAAGTCATTTTTTTTTTCCTCTCTTTTCTTGGACAGCCTACTTATTTAGCTCCTTAGCGATTAGCTTTCATGACTTTCTTGTATTTTCTCTTCCCCTAATCAGTCATGACTCTTGTATTTCATATATACCAAGGCTAGATTCATCATTATGCTAGGCTCGCCGTCCACCAATGTTGGATTAACAATGGTTTGCAGAGGACATGGGGCAGTAGAATCAATGTATTCGAAGACATGGCTGCCCACGGAGGTGAGGCACGATTTGGGCCTTCCATAAGAGGTAATTTCACAAGTTACTTAATTGTGACAATGTGTTGCAAATTGAAGAGGTTGGTGAGGGATGAACAAACTAGGTTTTGTGTTTCGGTGCTTTTGGGTGGAGAGGAAAGACACCAACGATGTGTGGAGACTTGGCATTTGGAGGGGTGACGTGAGTCTTAGATGCTACGGATACCATAAAATGAACAAGCACACCAAGTGTTTGGAGAATTTTATCACTCACACACTGTGAGTTGTTGGGTGTATATTTCATTTATAATCAATGCACAGATTTGCAAGATAGATTCAAATGAACAGAGATTTTGTAAAAAGCATGAGGAAACCTTTACACTTGCATCCTAGTAAAGATGCCTTAGATATTGCAATGGAGAATAGTATCAATGAAATCTAATGGAATATCAGCATTTGCAGTTCAAAAAAGGTTTAAATCAATCGAGGAAAAATTTAATAGAAGCCAGAATATCTTAAACTTTTTACCTACTATATTCAAATCAAGTAAATTCACCTACTTCAGGCACCAGTGGACCATACTATTTTCTGGTTTACATATAAAGAGCAACCTCCCAAGACAACCCTTCATTCATAATCTCTGACCACCTCATATAGTTCATACATATCAAGTAAATGAGCTAAACAATGTTTTAAGTATCACCAAACCCCTTTCCGTTATGATTCCTGCAATTGATTTCTGCTCTCCAGGTTTCACTACACCAAGGCTCCAACTTGTGATGCGTCATCTGCAATGGAAAATGACTTTTTGTCTAGACAACTCTCCTCTATGACAAAGCCCGTCAAAATCCTTTCAATACTTGTCACCTTAAAATAAAAGAAAGATTTGTCATAAAGCTCAAGATACATACGACTTAACCGCATCATAAACGGTGTCATCCATAGTGCACCAAAAGCCAAGAGCCATCAGCACTTTTACCTTTTGCTTTCAAGACGTCCGCAATCGTAGTGCTTTCAAAACCTTGCTCTTCAATTCGGGCAGATGTAACTGACTCAAAGCGTGAAAAGAAAACAGGCCGCATCAGGGATTCACCAGACGGAAGTGTTGCAAAACTGCATTTTTTACAATGTTTCCATGCGATAAAATGACTGAAGGCTCCTTGCATTTTTCCTGTTTAACGAGATATGTTATGCTTCATAAACGATCAATATTATTTCAATCAAGCATGCCGGTGGTGGTTCTTCACAAGGGAAGAAGTGATATGCCCTTCATACATATGCACCAAAAATCAAATCTACGGTTAGGTAGAATGTTTTCGACTCTAGAACATTAAATTAAAATTTTGAAAAGTCCCTAATAATCAATAACCTGCGGGGGAGGAAAAAAAAAAACAGAGATCTCAATCTACGGTGAGGTAAAGGATATTTACACTCGTAAATCAGATATAATTTGGTCTAAAAGCTACTCAACGATTACGAGTCACACCCCGGTCATGGATGCCATGAAGAACTAGAAATATTGGTCAAAAAATCTAAGGGGACATTTATTATAAGATACATGACAAGACGAGAAAGATGTGAAATAAACTTATAATTAGTTTATAATAAGCGAATTGAGACAACGAATAACCATTCAAGATAGATTTCCTAAATGCGAGAAACGAACATCTGCGCACGCACGGGAGCCCAAAGAAGATTGATAGTCTTTAAAAGTCAAGAAACATCTGCTGAACAACTCTCACAAATCAACAAAAATAATACAAAGAAATTGCAAAAAAAAAGCGTACCTGAGGAGGCGATCCCACCAGAACCACTAAGTCCCACTTCTAAGTGCAGGTGCAGCAGCGGCCAATTCGGCTAAAGATAATGAATGAGCCTAGAAGTAATACCGAATTTACGTCTTTTGTGACCCCGAAACCATATCGCACTTCACACGTGGAAGCCGTTTGGCTTTACCTTGTTCAATTTGCATTATTTTAAGAAATAACTTTGTTTTCATGATTTCATCTGTAGATAAAATTTTAATCCGCTGCTCCCTTATAATAACTATTTTTCATAATTGGTTTGTTTGGTGGTTTTTTTTTTTTTTTTTTTTATGCGAATCGACGAATCCTTACCAACAACTCGATTTTTGTAGGCTAGGAAGATTCGTAAAACTTGCTCGCTAGCTAAGTTAAACTCGTTTTTTGGATTCCAAACTTGATTAATTAATTGACCAATATAACTATAACAATTATATTGGTTGCTCTGAACAACAGAATAAAATGAAATAAATGCAACAAGAAGATATTGCCATGATTGAGGACTTGAAACTTGGGCAACCCAGGCTCTCTTTCGTCGACACCGCGAGTACCTTAAATTTAAAAGTCATGGGTGGAACATCAAATTCAGGTAGGAGAGACCCTATCTTGAGTGAAATAAATTACGTTACGTTGAAAAAGAATAAAACCAATCCCCAAGTAACAATTAAGCCTAAAGCCATTTCTCTGGGTTAAACGCAATTGCTTAAAACAATTCTGAAATTCGCTGAAAACATTAAATGTAATTGTGGCTTGTGGGCGTCAGGACCAATAGTCAGGCCAACAGGGATGAGGATCCCTAAATTTGCTTAACAGATTTTGGTTTTTTATGAAGAAGTAATGGCTCTGTATGAAAGAAGAAAGTTTTTTTTTTTTTTTTTAGAAAATTATTTTCCAATTATCTTAATTACATGCTATAATTTTAAGAAGTGACATTTTTTAAGTGTTTTTATATAATAAAACAGTCTTAATTCTGTAATTTAAAAACTATACTTACTTTTAAAATTATATCGGATCTTAATCTGGCAATAATATTATTTTTTGCAAATCCGAAAAAAAAACTCATTGGAAATATTACACCTTCACATTTTTCATTTGTTAAACTCAAAATTGACCATCAAATTTAATCACCTGCATCAGGATCGTCGTTTTAACGAAAATTAACCGAGCTCACCATGAGATCAGCCTTGGCTGTTGCATCTCATGGGTTTACTCCTTCATAGAGTGCGAGAAAAGCTGAACGCCTTGAGCCTTTTCCAAACAAGCAATTTCTTTAATTTTCTGATTTTAAAACCATTTAACCTAATTTCAAAACTTTTTTCTTGGTATTCACAATTTAAAATACAATAACAATACAAAAAGTACTAAAAATTACATCCAAGTGTATCGCATGATTTCTCCGGGCTCATGCTCAGGTCCGAAACGGTCGTTATACTGGGCACATTGGTCGTGGGGTTGGGCCAGACGGCTAGTTCAGGCCTAGCCAGTACGTTTTGTAGGCAAAACTTCAAAAGCCCAATTATTAGCGTGTAAATGAACTGTAGTGGAGGCCCAATAAAATTAGCCCAATTAGTAGTAGTGTAGTATTACTTTTTACATGGTTGGTGCTGCCAAGGCCAGAGATGTCCATAGCGCGTGCTGCGTGAAGGGCTCCAAGAAAAGAGCGGGAAAGCTAGGAATTTGTAGCTCTGCCTTTTTTTTTTTTTGAAGTGAATTTTTAGCTCTGCTTATTTACTACAAATGGCTCAGAAAAAGAGAACTTCTTTGGCACGCCCTAAAGTCCTACACCGATAGACTGACCGTCTCAACGGAAAAAGAAGAAGCAAAAAGAGACGCATGCAAAATGCAGTCTGTCCTCAAGGTAATATACTCAACTCTGGCCAGACATCTTATCTCTGTCGCTATTAACGATTGTTAGCTCGATAGAATTTCTCTTCCCTGTTTCGCTACATTTGGAATGATCATTTGCGCATACGCATCACTGATCACACTATGCAATGGAGCAGTGGAACAGAGTTCTCTAAAGCCTCATGTCCAATCCCACACCTATTCTATTATGTTTTTGTTTTTTTTTTAATTTGCTTAATAAAAAGTGTGATGCCATTAATCGCATCTATGAATGTAAATGAATACGTCTTGAACCATTACTGAAGTCTTAGTACGGATCTCTCGGTTACTGCAGAAATATTTTGGGTACTCTGCCTTCCGCGAGTATCAGAAGGAGGGTCATTGAGAAAATTCTACAGAAGAGGGATTGCTTGGTGGTCATGGCCACTGGCAGCGGTAAGTCTTTGTGGTGAGCCCGCTCTTCTCTCCTTTCTACAAATTTCCCTTCCGCTTCGTAGTGTTAAGTGTTTTTCATTGCTTTTTCTTTTAAAGAAGATTATTCTTAAGAGAGTTAATGAATAAACTAGTTTGTTAATATAACAGCTATCAGTCCCTCCTTTACTCGTCAGAAAAGACTAAAATAGTGATCAGCCCTTCATATCTTTAATGCAAGATCAGGTAATCGATGAATCAATTTTTGTAAATTTTCATCTGCACTAGTCTCTATGCCTTCGCATTTCTTCATACTTGACTACTATTATTCTTAGCCAACCTATTTTGTTTCGTAATAATTATAAACAGGTAATGACTTTGAAACAACGGGGCATCAGAGCAGAGTATCTTGGAAGTAATCAGACAAATCCCACTGTCCAAATCAAAGCTGAGAGCGGTCAATTTGATATTTATTCATGACTCCCGAGAAGGCATGCTTGATTCCTACCAGGTGCTATTTTCTTAGCACAATCAATGGATTGTTATTATATTCTTTTTTTTACAACGGGGTTAATTGTAAATTATGCTCTTTTATTATAATTCACTATATCTTATATGATATGAGATCAAAAAGAAGAAATGAGATCATAATAATCTTGTGTGCTTACTTCTTCCTCACAGTAGTAATTAGAGTGCACTATTTCATCCTTGTTGCACATTTAACATATTCTCCGTGGGTTTTGAAGTTGCTCTTCTCACTTTTTGGTGTCCAAGATTGTCTCGAATTTTGGTTTATGTTTCTCAAGATCAAGAAATTACTACTAAAATCCTTACCAAACAGTAGCTAAGTATATTACAGGATTATTTCAAGAATTTGATTTGTCCTAAAAAGACTTTAAATTGTTTGCAGTCCCGCTTTCTGAAGAAACATTAATGCTTGGATTGTTTTTGCTGTACTGAAAATCTGATGTGCAATGACTTGGAGTTCAGAATTTGCTAGAGTAATTGTTCATCCTTTCACTTATTTCCTTCCCGGGTTTATTTCTTTTTCATCTCTTTATCCTTCTGCTGTAATCTTTATTATGACTTGTTCTATGTTTTCTGAAATTGCAAGTGTATGCACGTGTATTGTTGACTTGATTTTCTGGCTTGTCTTCTGACTGTTGAGAACCTGAGTTAAGCTTATTCATGATGTTGTGAATTGATTTTCTGTGGAAACTCGTAATCTATCCAAGTATTTCTAGTCTTGATAGATGGAATATGATTCATTAAGTGGATAATTGCTTCTACTTATTGTCTTATACAAATTGAAATGCTGGATTTTATTTCATTTTTGCAGCTTCTGGTCAAAACTGCTGAACGTGGGAATTTCTTTGTTTGCTGTTGATGAATCACATTGCATATCAGAGTGGGGCATAATTTCAGGTCATTGATATTTTTGTTTTTATTTTTCTTCTTTTGAACTTGGTTCTTAGAGTCCTAGTTTCTGAAATTTGTGAGCTTCTAGCCCATAAGACTTGTTTTGTTCTAAAGTAACTTAGATACATAAAGGTAAGCAAGGGGGCTTGGGAGGCATTTACACATGGTCTTGCTTGTGCTTAAAGATAGTTTAGGACTAACTTTTCATGTGCTCATCATACTACCTTTTCTCCTTATCTTTATGAATGGCACATTGAGGGCGGGTACTAGTGGTAAATAAGATAGTTTGAGGACTCATTTGACCAATGTTGTAGTATTCGGGTGTTAAAGATTTCCATGGAAAGTACAAGAAGGTAAATCATAAGAGTAATTATACACTTCACACCTATTTATCACACTAGCTGACATGAAGTGTTATAAGTGGCTTACACTTTTTTTTTTTAATGGTTGACATTGTAAGTCACTTAAAACACGTCATGTCAGCCAGTGAAATAAATGGGTGTGAAGTATAGCATTATTCAAATTATATTTTACCTTACTAAGCATCTTATTGTTTTCTTCCCTTTTCGTTATCTTTCTTTCATAGTTATCTATTCGTACAGTTGACCACACAATGGTAGTCCAGCCAAGAATACCTGCAAAGACAGGAAACAGACACGGGTGACTCGCCAGATGTACCGGCGGAGGACACTCTAATGCCTAAGTTAGTAAGATGCTTTTGAGGGAAACTACGAGCCAAGAGAGTGAGAGGGAGAAAGTGTACATATCTCATAATAGGGTTTATCACTTTTACTTATAGGATTGCTGTCATTATGGCAAATGGGTTTAATATAGCAAGGATCGACGGTCAAGGGTCCAATATGGAAGGTGGTATACTTGCATGAATAACTTTCCTCCTCAAGATGCTCAAACGAATCATTCCCTTATAGATTCAACCTTCTTTTATTGGACCAAGTCCAAATAGGCATGGCGTTAATGAGGGGATACCTTTCCCTCTATGGTTTCCTTACCATATATCTATCGGGCGAGCGACTGACGGTAAAGGGGCCGTCGATCAAACCATGGGGGGCCCACCGGCGGTTGGGGGTTTGTTCGTCGATGAATCTCCTAAGGGGCTGACCCATTCACCTTTTGTGAGGGGGGGGGGGACGTTATGTTCGTCAGGCGCTTGGTCCATCTTGAAAGTGGATAGGCCTTCTTGGGTATGTGGGGTAACATGCTTCGTTGGGTTTGAGTAGGCCTTTAGGGACCTCTAGTAAATGGTATCACCATTATCTAATTTTAAAATATCATTTTTGTTATCTTTCTTTCTTCCCTATTTCTTTTTGTCACCATTTCTATGGAATTGTTCTTTGTGGCTTATCAGGGTCGAATACAAGCAGTTAGACAAGTTACGTAATATTCTCTTAGATGTTCCATTTGTTGCACTCACTGCAACTGCTACTGAAAAGTAAGTATTCATGTGGTATCACCATATTTAGTTTGTGCTCACCATGCCTTGATGCTTCTATTGGACTCAAAACGTCTCTCTCTCTCTCTCTCTCTCTCTCCCCCCAACCTATATTTAGATAACTAGAATCATTTCCTTTAAGTTAGAACTTGTAAGGTGATCCTTAATATGAGTTCGAATCATTGTTTTCAAAAGTGTAAGTACAATGAGAAACGCTTTACATATCAAAGCATAAGTTTTTCAGATTCGAGATTAAGTAACATTAAAAATACTAATTAAGAAATTAATAAATAGCAAATAAGTCCATTAAAAAAATGTATAATGGTGTATTTATCTCAAACATTTTGAATAATAAATTGTGTTATATGAGCTCTTGTTTATCCCTATTATGAAGCTTGCAGCATTTTTTTTTATCTATACCTATTGGTCATGCTTTAGGAGGGGGAGAGAAAGAGCCCTTTTGTTTCCTTGGTCTTATTCTTACTCTATTTCCGAGCCGGTGACCTATCCAAAGTGGTGCTTTTGATTCTTTATGATTTTCCCTAAATAACTATTAAAGTGTTATTTGGAATGACATTATTGAAAAAAACAGTACATCGGCTAGCTAGATGGAAAAAGCTTATTTATCTAAGGGTGTATAGAGTGACTTCAATCAAGAGTACACTTTCCAATTTACCTATTACTATTTTTCACTTTTCTCTATTCAGTGGGTGTGGCTAACAAGTTTGAAAAACTTCAGAGAGATTTTTTATGTGGTAGATTGGGGATGAGTTTAAATTTCATTTAGTGAACTGGTCAAGAATTTGTACTCCGATGACATCAGGTGGTTTGGGAGTTAGAAAACTAATTCAGTTTAATCGAGCTATTTTGGGAAAATGGTGTAAGCAGTATACTATGGAGAGAGAGGCATTATGGAGATTAGTGATAGAGACTAAATCTGATAGTCTAAGGGGAGGTTGGTGCTCTAAGGAGGTAACAGGAGCCATTTGGAGTGGGAGTATGGAAATTTATAAGAAGAGGTGGGAAACGTTTTCAAAATTTGTTAGATATGAGGTGGGTGATGGGTCAAAGGTTAGTTTTTGGCATGATGCGTGGTGTGGGGATAGTCCATTGAAGATATATTATCGGAACTTGTTCAGTATTGCACGTAGCAAGGATGCATGGGTGAGGATAATTTGCAATTCCAAGATGGGAATATTCATTGGAATGTAATTTTTACTAGACCGGTTCAAGATTTGGAGGTGGAGGTGGTCTTTTCTTTCTTTGAGATGTTGTATTCTCTTAGAGTAAGACAGAGATGTGCATAGAATAGGTTAGAGTCCTTCCAAAATGAGCAAGTTTGAAGTGAAGTCGTTTTATCAAGTGTTAAATAGTCCGAATGGATCCCCTTTTCTTTGGAAGAGTATTTAGAGAGTTAAGGCTTTCTAGCGAGTGACGTTTTTTGTGTGGACAACGGCTTTAGGGAAAATATTGACTTTGAATAATTTGAGAAAGAGGAATGTTGTGATGGAGTGATGTTGCACGTGAAAGAAGAGTGGAGAGTTCATTGATCACTTGTTGATTCATTGTGAAGTAGCAAGATAGTTATAAAGCTCTATTCTTAATCTGTTAGGTGTAGATTGGGTTATGCTTAGACGGGTGAGCGATTTGTTTTGAGTTGGGGAGGTCAGGTAGGGCGTAGTAATAGTATGGAAGTATAGAGGTTGGCTTCATTGTGTTTAGTGTGGTGCCTTTGGAGAAAGCGGAATGCTTGGAGCTTTAAAGATTTGAAGATATAAAAACTTTGGTGCTAGAGCTCCAAAGGATCATGTTCAACACTATATACTTAGATATTAGCACATCATAGCTTGCTCGTTTTTAGTTTTTCAGATTTTTTTGAACTTTTATTCACCTTTTTCTTCAAATTAGAGGGTTCTCTCATATACTTCCTGGAGTAATGCTAGAAGGAAGATCCATGCTTCCCTTGTGTCTTCCCAAAATTGATGTGGTTTTTAAAATTATAATTAGATCAAAAATTCAATAGTGATCTATCTCAAATCCAATAATGATTTTAAAAGGCACATCAATTTTAAGAAGACACAAGGAAGATATAAGTCTTTCTTCTAGCATTAGTCTACTTCCTATGTATTAGAGTTGTGCCCTACTGTGCTTATTTAATGATATTGAATTACATATAAAAGAAAAAGTATATTACATCAGGCTAGAATTAAATGGTACTTGAAGTGATTGTTATGCTTCTATTTCATTACTTGACCTTATTCAAATAATCTTTGATTTTTCCCTTCATATGTTAGTTTAGCAATTTGCTTCTAATCATTATATACTCTCAGCAGTCCCCGGGGTTTGTACANTTTTTCAAATTGCTCCACAAAGTCTAAAAGTTATCAAATTGCTCTTTAAGGTAATCTTTGTTATTAAATAATTTTATCCATACACATTCGGCAGGGTCTTTAATGGAGAATCGTGGCACGTAGGCGTAAGGCAACATCAATGCCCGTATACACATGTACTGAGCGTTAAGTTAGCTCCAATCACCTTTAGCATATCATTTAAAAAATACCACATCAAGAAAAAAAAAAAAGTGGTTGGGAGGGGCCAAACCACCCTCTCAAGCCTTTGGGGATGGCTCTCAACCACCCCCAAAAAGTGTCTTTGGGGTGGCTAAACCATCCTAAAATTAGCCTTTGGAGGTAGCCAAACCACTCCCTTAAGCCTTGGATGTGGTTCGGCGCCCTGCTCTGGCAGCTAAGGGGGCTTAATTCCCAAGTGGCGGAGAGGGGAGACCCAACCCCTCCGCCGCCCTTTTTTGTTTTTTTCTTTCTTTTTTTCCCTTTTTAGGCCTTCTTTTTTCTTTTTTCTTTTTCTTTTTTTTTTTAAAAAAAAATTGGATCTTTTGTTTTCTTGTTTTTTTGATGTAGCACTTTTTAAATGACATGTTTGAGGAAATCTTAGCATTAACGTTGGCTCAAACCTACATCTCATGTTTCTCCATTAAAAATCCTAACAAAATGATACAAAGAGAGCGATTTGATAACGGAGATTGCTTCAAAGAGCAATTTGATCATTTTTAAACCTTAATGGGTGATCTGAAAAAATCCTAAACCCCAGGAATCTTTACGGTAATTTTTCTGTTTTGGATTTAATTTTTTGCTTTGTTATAGGGTTCAAATTGACATAGTTCCCTGAAGATGAAAGATCCCTATATTGCCATTGGTTCATTTGATCGTGGAAATCTCTTCTATGGTGTCAAGCCTTTTACTCGGGGTCAATTATTTATCAACGAGCTTGTGAGAGAAGTTTCAAAATTTGTAGCTAGCACTGGTTCGACAATCATTTACTGCACAACAATTAAAGATGTTGAGCAGGTATATTTTTTACCTGCCGCATGTTATAATTCATTGTGCTTCAAATCAAGAAAGGTGTTTCTCAAGACAGTTTAGATTCACTACAATTTTGAACTCCCAATATCTGTTACTCTGGAACTCTAACTAAGAAAAGTAACATTTATCTTTTGCTTTCATGAAAATGAAATAAATTTGTTTAAGGATCTTTGAAGACAAAGGCAAGACTCCTGATGTCCACCTACGCTCTGTCTGACGGACATGACTTAGATCAAGCCTGTGTTACATGGGCACAACAAACTTTGTGAAATGCTCTTATAAACTTATTTGAAGTGGGTTATACCAGTATTTATCTGGCATGGTTATGTATTGGACATGTAACCAACAACGTGGGTCCAATGCAAGGCAAATATCAATTCATTGTTGTCTTAAGAATACTTTTCTTCATATGTTCCTGTTCGACATGCTTATCGAAAACGAGTGTAGTTTCGAGATAAGAGTGCCATGTTGCACACAAATCATTCTACACTTTAGCTATAGAATACAAAAAATAATAGAAAATTTTTAGCAATTTAGCCATGTTTTCTTGTCCTAAGATATCATCGCTAAGGGAATCAGACAACTATGCACGAGCCACATACTTGATGTCTGTATACTGGCATCATGTAGCATAAGGATCACACCATCCTGTTTCTTTATTTCATTACAAGGAAAGAGGTGATTTATTGCATGATTTGTCTTTCTAGGTTGGGTCTTGGTAGAATTTAGCAGACTCTTGTTTCATTAGTTAATGTATTTGTTAATGAGTTTGGCTTAAGTCTTGTAATGTTTTCATGATCTTACTTTCCTTTAGATATTCAAGTCACTTCAGGAGGCAGGAATGAAGGTTGGAATCTATCATGGTCGAATGGATAATAAAACTCGTGAGGAATCCCACAGGTTCTCAGCTCTATCTCATGTTTATATGGAGTAGCATATTTAGTTGGCTTGTGTGATCAATATGGTTGTTCAGTATTGCGCCTTCTCCTCTTTACCTTGGATTATCATGATTTGACTTGATACACCTCTTCCCTATCCTTTTATTCTTTTTTTTTTTCAGATTATTTATACGAGACGAATTGCAAGTCATGGTTGCCACTATTGCTTTTGGCATGGGTATTGATAAACCAAACATAAGACAGGTGATACACTATGGTTGCCCAAAGAGTCTAGAATCTTATTACCAGGAAAGTGGACGATGTGGTAGGGATGGTATCGCTTCTGTTTGCTGGCTTTATTATACAAGAAGTGACTTTGCAAAGGCTGATTTCTATTGTGGAGAATCCCAAACAGTATGTAAATTTGTGTCTGTATTTATCAATTTTCCAAGCTTTCATTCTGTCAATACCCAATATTATTTTGCCAAGATACTGGATATTTTAGGTTATTTTTTAGTGAGGCTCCGTTTGTTTCGACGTAGAACATTTTTTTGTGAAACATTTTCAGTATTTTCTGATGTTTGGTCGCACTTGGAATACTTGGTTAACCATAAAACATTTTCGATCAACTGTAAAACACCCTATTGTTTTCGGTAAAATGGTATATTTTTATCTAAGGCGTAAAACATTTTTTGTCCATAGCTCCTCTCTTCAAATCCCCCTCCCAACGAACACCCACACCACGGTACACCCCAAAGACCACTCCCTCTCTCACCTGCACCAACCCCCCCCCTGGCGCCAGAGCCACCCCTACCAACGGAAAATGTTTTCCTGGAAAATATTTTTAGTGTGAACCAAACAGTGGATTCAAGGTGACAGCCAATACCAAAAAATCAGTAGTTTTTCTTGAAAATGTTTAATGTCAGAAAACATTTTATGTTGAAATAAACAGAACCTGAATTTTAAGCTTGCATTTTCATCCAGATAATCCATTGTGAATTCTTTCTTTGTCTTACGAGTACTTTTTGGGCTGCCATTCACCAGGCAAATCAAAGAAGAGCTGTTATGGAGTCACTCATGGCTGCACAACGGTATTGCTTGGCTACAACTTGCAGAAGAAAGTTCTTGCTCAACCACTTTGGCGAAAAATCTGCAGCCAATAGATGTGGTTTGTCTTTTTTACTTGAAGAACTAGTTTGATTGATATGCTGTATATCTTAAAGGCATATGCTTCTGTTAGTAGTTTAAAGTTTGAGAAAACCTTCCATCCAGAAGTGGTGTAAAACACCATTTTTACAGCTTCCAACAAAAATTTGACACATAAGCTAAAAGCACCAACTACACTAAAACTACACTAGAGACTAAAACACCGGATCATCTCTTTTTTCATTTCCTTCTAACCCTAGTGAACCAACCCCTAAACCACCCTACCTCCTCAGCCACTGCTAGATTCTGCCCCACCTCTCCAGCCGCCAACTGGACCCGCTGAAAGCCACCGCCGGAATATGCTGAAGGCCACCGCCGGCATCCCCCTAGTTTCAAATCGATGAGAACCGAGAGAGAGAGAGAGAGAGGAGGCCATCGGAATCTGCCCCACCTCTCTAGCTGCCGACGGAATACGCCGAAGGCCACCGCCGGCATCCCCTAGTTTCAGATCGATGAGAACCGAGGGAGAGAGAGAGAGAGAGAAAGATGGGTGATGGGAGAAAACTCAAGCAAGGTAAGGATTTCCCCTTTGATTGTTCCGATTTGTTGTTGGGTTTGAATGTCTGTGGGTTTTGTTGATTGGGTTTTCTTTGGGTTGTTCATTGTTGTTGTTGAGATGGGGTTTTCCTTCGAATTTCTGCACATGGTCGATTGTAGGGTGGCTGATTTTGGGGAGTTTTCTTCTATGGGTTTCGGTGGCCTTGGGATGATTCCGGCGGCGGCAATTTCTAGCAGCAGCGCTCGGCTGGGGAGGTGGGGATGGTTTAGGTGTTATTCACTATGGTTAGAGATGGGTTGGTTTGGTTTTTGATATGGTATTTTCAATCCTATTGTATTTGGTACTTTTAGCTGAGTTGTTATATTTTTATTGGAGGCTGTAAAGATAGGGTTTTACACCCCATCCGGATGGTAGGGGCTCTCTTAAAGTTTTCTTTATTGTTTCCATTTGTGACCACTATCAAACTTTTGCCCACAACCAAGACCTCCACATCGTCCATTTAGTTCTAGGCTAAATTACCGAATTGGTCCCTGGGGTTTGGACTTTGAGCCACGTTTAGTAACAACTAAAGTAACAGCTATCTTATGATCCTAATAATTGGAAATAGGATGGTACTGGTCGTGATAATGAGATTATGCTGTATCTATTAGCACCTATTGAACTAATTGGATTGAACTAATATTATTGTCAAGATAGTCAAAATATATATATATATCACATTTTTTTCTAAAATAGTATGAATAAGAAAGAATAATCAAATGTAACTAATTCACAGCCTGAGCATCTTCTCATCTACCTGAACGAATTGTCCATAACTCATGACTTTCTTAAAATTTTATCAATCATTGACTAGTTGATTTTCTTGTGTTTGTAGGGAATTGTGATAACTGCACTGCGTCAAAGAAGGAGTGTGATATGTCTAGAGAAGCATTTCTTCTAATGGCTTGCGTTCAATCGTGGTTGGGGAAAAAGGGGCCTGAATATGTATATAGACATTCTTCGGGGTTCTCGAGTAAGTTCTTATGCATTGAGAATAATCAGTATGCCTTGGTGATTATCTACAGCACTATTTTTTTTTTTCTTTTTCTTGCTTTCTTAATCTTCGTTATCTCCTTGCAGACTCTGTTCATGAGCAAAATTTTAAATTCTGTGCTCATCACAGAAACTAAAATGAATTATTAGTTCCTTTTTTGGCTTTCCTTGTGTGCAAATGGCTTTTAGGTCTTTGGATTTTGGCAAACAATGAATGCAAGTAGTGCTTGTATTTTCTGGTCAAGCAATGAATGTAAGCACTTTTAAGTGCATTCCTATATAGTTCTACATCGTTGAAAACTTGAAAGCATCCTCACCTGCCAATTTCTTCACATAATGCAAAGAGGAAATGCCCTCCAAATCTTACCAATTCTGGTCTTGCCAAAGTCCAGTTCGTTATCATGATTTCAACATGTTTTCTGTCTCTGTCTTTCCAGAGGAGCCTCTTTTCCTTTAGCAGGTTAATCTATTGTTTGCATCTTGATGTTGGGCAAGTATTTTTGCAACACTGCAAAAGAAGGTTTTTGGATCGTGGGATTCTCTGTCAAAATTATAACATTGTAGATTCTTGTTTAAGCTTTCATTGATTGTCAATTTGCTTCTCAATTTTTATACAGCTGTTTCTATTACTGATTTGATGTCTTTCCATTGTGGTTTACAGTCAAGAAAAATTCTTGATGCTCAATTTGAAAAGCTTCCGCTTCATGGACTTGGAAAAGATTACTCATCAATTTGGTGGAAAGCACTGGCTTCCCAATTAATCTCTTATGGTACTTAAAGAGACATTTTCTATTGATTATGGGGTATATATGTTGAGATTCTTGAGTTATGCATGTTCTTTTTGTTATTAATGTACCTATGTTTGCATTCCAAAAACCTATTATTTATACTCAAGTTAAATCAACTAAGCCATAAATTTGGTTTAGCTTTGGGGATCTTCATCAATTAATCAGGTTGGTCATATGTATTCTCTAAAACCTAATATTTCTTTTGGGGTATTAATTTTCAAAGTTCTTGACCATGTAAAGAAAAAAGAAAATAAATATCCCCTCCCTCAACAAACCTTTCTTTTCATCCCACTTCTACACTGATTTCAATTGAAAGCTTTTCCTAGGAACAAAAGTTAAAGAACCCTTTTGCTTCTCTCCTTCCATTTCCATCCAACATGTTGTGCAAAAGACCACGATTACGGTAAATAAGACAAAAGAATCACACACAAGAATGCCAAGATTTACGTAGTTCTTTCAATGTGAGGTACGTTCACATGCAGAAGCGATCACGAAGAATTTCATTATCAAAGATGAAATACAAAATAATAAAGAAAAAATTACTCAGAACCCAAAGCCTCAATACACCCAAATCTCACTATCACATTAAAGAGATTCTTCTCCAAATAAAAAAACAAAATGACAAACTTCTCCTTTGATGGGACAAATGGTAGCTAGTCTCTCTCCTTTTCTCTCACTGTCACAAGTAGCTCACTCTCAATTCTTTCTTTTCCTCTTGTTGCAGCGACTCCGACGAAAAGGAAAGAACACAACTTGCGGCACTCCAAGAAGATAGAAAAAAAGGGCTTTCTATCTCTCTTGCGATTCTACTATTTCACTTCACTCAATTGACAACTAAGAGTGGGGCTCTTTTTCTTCCCTCTGCACAACTGAGACATGGCTCCTCCTTTTAGAAGATACTATGTTGGCCAACACTCCAATTCCAAGTAGGATACAAAGAAGAAAACCTTTCTTCCTTCTTGGAGAAGGACAAAACACTACGGGCCCACCATGACTTGATGTGGGTGAAAGTCACACATCCAACAAATCTCCACATTGACTTGAATCTCATCAAGTCTAGCAATACAAATTTTCTCAAGATCTCTCCGCCAAAGCCCCTAAGCGCAATCACAATCTGCAAGTACCACTCAAGTTCAAGCATCTCTTGAACTTGAGCATAAGACCTGGTTTAGACATAACATCACACTTCTCTGCGAGTCTCGTTGGCGACAAAGCTTTCTTTGTTAACTGTGTCTTCCAATAGACTCATCTACACCCTATAGCCTTCTTTCCCTTGGGCAATTCTACGAACTCCCAAGTGTTACTTTTCTATGGTGACTCCACCTCTTTCAGCATACCATCTAAATAGACGATGGATGTCCACTACCAGCTACTAAGGCAAAAGAAATTATATTCTCAAATCCATACCTATTCGGTGTTTTTCGATCATGTTTCTCTGCCTTTTGCTAAAGAATAAAGCTCTTCCTAGTGCTGTGAGTCTCTTGAAAATTGTTAGTAATCACATTTATTTGTGGTGAACTCTGATCATTAAATTCCACCTCCACGACTTGTTTCCCTTTTTTACTGTCAGTTGAACCCAAATCTGATAGCCTATAGCCCTTAACACCATACTCTAAACTACACTTTCTTGATTTTGGATCTAATTTTGACCATCTCCACTTTGCACGTGAATGTATGCAGGACAACCAAATATTTTCAATACTTAATAATCAACCAGTTTATGTGACTATGGACCTTGAAATCAATTGCAGCAAGTGGAGATTGGTTGGTGATAAAGCATGCATGATTAACTACCTCAGCCCAAAAATTCTTTGGCAATCCTGCATTCAACCTCATACATCTCGCCTTTTCCAGCAGTGTTCTATTCATCCTTTTAGCAACTTCGTTCTGTTGTGGAGTCCCTTTAACCGTAAAGTGACGAGTAATGCCTTCTGTTTTGCAAAACTCCAAAAATTCAATGTCCGTGTACTCCAATCCATTATCGGATCTCAATACTTCACTTTTCTTCAAGTCTGATTTTTCACTTGCGCTTTTCACTGCTTGAAGGTGGTGAAAACCTCTAACTTATGCTTCATAAAATAAAGTCAGACCTTTCTTGAAAAATCATCAAAATAACTGACAAAATAATACACAACTCCATTTGAAGATACTGCCTTGGTCCCCAAACATCTAAGTGAATATAGTCAAGAACATCTTTACTTGTATGAGACGCGACCTTAAAACTAACTCTTTGTTGCTTTCCATACGCACAATATTTGCATGACTTCACACCTTTCAACAAATTTCATTTGCGAAGCTCAACGTACCGCATGGGCCTAAATGGCCAAGCTGCATATGCCACAAAACCATATCATCATTATCAAGTTCGTCCAAAGTGGATGCTACAGCTCCACCTATAAATATGTTTCTGAGTAACTTATACAAATTGCCAATTTTCTTGCCCTTCATTACTGCTAAAACACCTTTAGTTATCTTCATAACTCCATCTTTGGTTAAATAACCATAGCTCAAAGAATCCAATGTGCGTAAGGATATCAGATTTTTTTTAAGATCTGGAACATATCTAACATTCATAAGTGTCCTCACAACCCCATCAAACATCTTGACTTTTATGGTACCTATTCCAATGGCCTTATACCTAGCGTCAATACCCATCAAAATAGTAGTACTAGCATTGCAATATTTAAATGTCTCAGACCACTACATATTCGAACACATATGATATGAACAAGCAGAATTCAAAACTCAAAAATCTATGTGAGAATTTGTACCTGAGGAAACTGAAAGAAGATTTGCGCTAACCTCACTTTCATCGGACTCGTTATTGGCCACACTAACTGAATCTGCGAAACCTTTCTAATTCCTTTTATCTTCCAAATCTTCTTTCATCGTTTTGCAAAATCTTATGTAGTACCCTTTCTTGTGACAATAATAGTACTCCACATCTTTTGCATCTAATCAAGATTTTTCTTCTTGTGCCGATCGTGGTTTAGACTGAGACTAAGACTGCTTACCTTCGCCATTCTTCCCCTTAGACTTATCCCTTCCGCGCTTTGGCTTGGACCTCGCCACAAGCCCTTCAGTTTGATCATTGATGGATTTTCTTCTTGTCTCATGTGACAAGAGAGCTTTAGTCACCTCTTCTAGCACCAGAGTTTCTTTCTCATATAATAATGTGGTAATTAGGTGATTATACAAAAGGGGAAGCAATGCCAACAGAAGTATCACTTTATCTTCTTCTTCAATCTTCACTCCAAAGTTTAACAACTGTGTCTTCAACATGTTAAACTTGTTGAGGTGCTCTAGCAAATCTGTATTTTCCTCCATCTGTAAACTATATAACTGACTTTTCACATATAGCTTATTTGTCACGTTTTTTGTCATAAACAGACTCTAATTTCTGCTAAATTGTCCTACCTTCTCTTCATCAATCACATTATGAATAACTTCATCTGACAAATTGCATTGACAGCCTTCGCATCCATCTGTTCCCACTCCTCATCGTCCATCTTTTGGGATTTCTTCACATTTCCCAATAACGGCTTGTAGACTCCTTGTTGAATCACAAGATCTATCATTCCTTGTCAAAGAGAAAAATTGTTTTTGCCATTCAACTTCTCTACTTCATACTCGGTGGTCGACATATTTACCGTTTTCGCCAATCTAAATACCAAACCTGGCTCTTATACTACATGTTGTGCAAAAGACCACAATTACAGTAAATAAGACAAAACAATCACATACAAGAACACCAAGATTTACGTGGTTCCTTCAATATGAAGTACATCCACCGGCGGAGACGATCACAAAGATATTCACTATCAAAGATGGAATACAAAATAGTAAAGAGAAAATCACTTAGAATTCAAAACTCCAATACACCCGAATCTCACTATCACACAAAAGAGATTCTTCCTAAATGAGAAAACAAAAGGAAAAACTTTTCTTTTGCTAAGACAAACGGCAGCTGGTCTCTCTCTTTTTCTCTCACTGTCACTCAATCTTTCCTTTCCTTTTGCTGCGGCATCACAAACGAAAAAGAAAGTTGGAACGTTCCAGTAACGGGCATGTTCGGGTGGCCATCAGTAGAGGGCGTGGGAGGGTTTGGCAATTAAAACATATAACCTCCATTTAATTTGGAAATAAATGGGAATGAAAAATGGTAGTTTATTCCTTTGGTCTTGGTTGGATGTGGACTTCAGCCTCATCAAGTACGGTGGGCCACAATGTTTTTCCTTCTTTCCAAGAGAATGTTTTTCTTCTTTGTATCATAGCTAGGAATTGGAGTGTTTGCAACATAGTTCTTATAAAAGGAGGAGCGCAATTTCTCAGTTGTGCAAAGAAAAAAAAAGAGCACTCTGCAGTTGTCAATTGCGTGAAGTGAAATAGCGGAGATCGCAAGAGAGATATGAAAGCCTTTTTTCTATTTCTGGAGCCAGCAAGTTTTTGTTTTTTCTTTTTCGTTTGTGGCGGCGGCAAAGAGGAAAGAAAGATTGAGTGACAGTGGAGAGAAAAGAGAGAGACGCAGCTGGCTGCCGTTTGTCCTAGCAAAAGATAGTTTGTCTTTTGTTTTTCATTTAGGAGATCTCTTTTGATGATGTGAGATTTGGGTATTGAACTTTAGATTCTAAAGTGATTTTCTCTTTACTTATTTTGTATTCCATTATCTTGAGTCGATAGTGAACTCTCTCTTATGTATGCGCTTCCGCGGTGGATGTACTTCATAATTGGAGGGAAACCACATATATCTTGGTGTTTTGTATGTGATTGTTTTGTCTTATTTACTGTAGTTGTTGTCTTTTGCCAACAAGTGGTATAAGACCAGGTTTGGTTATTAAGATTGGTGATACGGTAAATATGTCGAGACCGAGTATAAGTAGAATAAGTTGAATGGCAAGAACAATTTCTCTTTGACAATCGCGTCGTTTGAAAAGATCTCTCGGATTGCAATTTTCAAAAGACCCATGAACAGAATCCCTTACAGCGAGGTCGGAGTCAGGTGTATACATAAGGACAGAGAAAAATGATCGCCAGAATCGATAGATGGAAAATATGAGGAGTGGGCGGCATACAGTATTCAGGATCCAGAGACAAGGCTTGTCACGCTTCTGAGATGACTATTTGTTCAGATCGAGAAGAGCTTGAGAGTCGATCATAAAATGTGCAAGACATCGTGATTAGCTTGCTAATGCAGAAGCGCTGTCGAGCGTTACAAGCTCTTTGCTTATCGCGCGTGATAATTTTCGGTGAGTAGTCGATCGGTGTATAACCTCTGACATAGTGACCAGGCTCACGAGACGCTCTCGACAAAATATTGTCTGTAAGAGAACGCTCGGAAGAGAATAAGCGCGTCGAGGGCGCGTCGCATGCGCGGTAGATTTGGTACTGGAGTGTCGGAGGCGCAGCCATGACCCAGTCACGTAGCGATAGCGAGTGTATTACTGGCCTTAATATGCGGCATCAGAGCAGATTGTACTGAGAGTGCCCATATGCGGTGTGAAATAACGGCACAGATGTCTGTAAGGACGAAATATGAAAGGAGATCATAGGCCCTCGATTTCTGCTTATAGCTCAGCTCACTGATCCGCTGCGCCGGTCTCTCGGCCTGAGAGCGTGCTGGATACATCGTAGTCGTACTAAAAGGAGCGCCGTGTATTCACGGTTTATGGCAACAGAAATCATAGGGTGTGGAGATGAAGACTTGAGAAGGAGAGAGACAATAGTGAAGAGATAAAGAGCCGCTCAAATCTGTATAGGACAGCAGAATATCGTAAAAGGCGCGTCCTCTTGGCGTTGTATATATCCAATAATAGCGATCCGGCCCCCCTGAGAAATTCTACAAAACATCGACGCATCTTAATAGTCAGAGAGTCGAAACCGACAGACTTGAATATAAGAAAGAAACTCTGGTGAGTCTCAAGAAGAGTGTGTGCATAAAAGCGCATCTTGTTGCCTCCTAGGTTACATCAAGATAGTCTGCCTTCTCTAGTGTTCGAACCATAGGCAGCTATGTGGTACTTATGGTTCGGCCTTTCGTAGCGCTCTAATCGGTGTAGAGCGATAGGAGAGCTTGCGGTAATAGCGTGATCTAATGTTCAGTAAGATCCCGCCAAGGATCAGTGGCTAGGTATACGAGAGTATAGTAAGGTATAGACTAGATTCGTCGTCACGGCTCTTGGGCGCGAGCCCTCGATAGAAACAGACCACCCCCCCGATACTCGCGATACCGTCATAGCTGAGGCATTATCCGTGTACCTATCCAGAACAGTTGATTAAGTATCATAGACGTCTCAGCATGTAGAGATAGATATATATAACTTTATATCGCAACATAGAGCAAGCGAGGCACTTGACGATAAATCCGAGGATTAGATTGCAGCAAGAGATGGTAGCAAAGAAGATTGGATTTGTGCGGTGTTTGACTGAGCTGTTTACATTCGGAGTTGGACGAGCCTAAGACTCTATGATAGCTATACATATGTATTTAGTTAGTCTAGTAGTTCGTGTCACATAATAAGTTAATACTGGATGGCTTTTGCTGAAGCCAGTGTGTAATCTTAGGCAAACGAGAGTATAGAGATAGATTCTATGCTCTAAGATGTGCAACACTCAACGACGCTGGATGCGGTGGTTTTTTTCTTTTAGGGTTGCAACGGAAGCAGATTAACACGCGCAGATAAAAGGATCTCAGAAGATCCTTCTGATAAATCTCTTTCTAAGGGCGTCTGCATTCTAGCTGAGAACGCAGGGAACTCACGATGGATACAGGGATATATTAGGTAATGAGAGTTTATTACAAAGGCATTAGCTTCACTAGATACCATCAAAATATCTTATCAGCTATGCAAAAAGTATATAATAATGATGTTTTCTTCATCAATATCATACAGTACTATTATGCATAGTATAAACTTGGATCTAGACCAGTGTATACTCATGCTTAATCAGTAGAGGACCTATCGCAGCCGATCAAACTCTCAGACTCTCAATCTTATCGGTTGCTAGTACAATAGTTTGCTGATGACTCCGAACTGAAGGAATTTGCCTAACCTCATTGGCGTCATGTCAGACTCGTATGGCCCACTTGAATATGAATACATGACGAGAGGACGGGCTCTAATATCGTCCACTCCTAGGACTCCTCTTTCAGTTGCCTGCCAATCGAAATAACCTATGGTGAGAGAGCCCACGCTACTCTGGCTCAGACATATTTAAGTCATGTACCTATAAACCAGCTCGCGCGAATCGGTGCGTATCGCTGTTAGGATTGTGTCATAATGACTAGTTTATCTCGCATCTCATCTCTCTCAGAGTCATAATCCTTTCAGTTGTTGCCTAGGGAGTCTAGGAGTATAAGATTAGTTTTACGTTGCAGACGCATTTCCTCACTTAGTATGTTATTCCCTTCGCGGCGCGTTTTGTGCTATGTGACCTCGCAGCGCAGGCATCGAGTGCCGTGTCGACGCTCGTCGCTTATGGTTATGTGGGACTGTACATTATGTTCTCGTGTTGTCGCAGACGGGAGCTTATCACCTCTTCTATCTAACGAGCCGAGATGTACATGATTCTCTCACTCATGCATAACATTGAGTTGTATGCAGAAAAAAGCGTATTTAGACTCCTATGCGGGTCGGTCGCCGAACAGAAGTTCATCGTTTGTCAGACACGCCTAAATTTGTCTTAGGCCGTCAGTTGTTCTACTCTCAAAGTCACTCATCATTGGTGTTCTTCAACGATTGCTACTAGCTATAGTTGATCCAGCAAATCTGGGATTCTTCATTTGTAAACTATATAATGCTTCACTTAGTTTTCAATTTTTCGTCATATACATCTAATTTCTAAATTGGGTCCTGCTTCTCTATCATCACATTATGAATACTCATCTGACAATTGCATTGACAGCCTTCGATCCATCTGTTCCCACTCCTCATCGTACATCTTTTGGGATTTCTTCACATTCCAATACTTGTAGACTCCTTTTGAATCCAAGATCTCATTCCTTCAAGAGAAAAATTTTCTTGCTTCAACTTACTACTTTATACCGTGCTCGACATATTAGTATCACCAATCAACTAACCACCTGGCTCTTATAACACTTGTTGGCAAAAGACAACAACTACAAGAAAAAGACAATAACACAATCACATCAAAACTACCAAGATTTATGTGGTCCCTCAATGAAGTACATCCACGCGGAAGCGATCACAAGATATCCTATCCACCAGATGGAATACAAAATAGTAAGAGAAAATCACTAGAATCTAAAGTCAATACAACCAAATCTCACTATCATACAAAAGAGATTCTTCCTAAAGAGAAAACAAAAGGACAACTATCTTTGCTAATTACGGTGACCATAGCGCCAACTGTCTCTCTTTTCCTCTCACGTACCAATCTCCTTTCCTTTCGCGGCATCACAAACGAAAAGAAAAACAAAACTTGCTGGCTCCAAGAGATACGAAAAAGGGTTCATCTCATCATTGCGATCCGCATTCACTCAGCAATATGACAAGAGAGTTCTCTTTTTCTGCACAACTGAAATTGCTCCTCCTTATAAGATATATGTGGCAAACAATCAATTCCTAAGAACAAGAAAAAACATTCATTCTTGGAGAAGGCAAACATTGTGGGCCACGCGATTGTGAGGGTGAAAGTCACACATCAACAAGACCAAAGGAAAAACTCCATTTTCATTCCATTTCAATTAAAATGGTTTAATGTTTTAATGCCAACCTCCCAACCCCTCCACACCCCCCAAAAAAAAAAAAACAAGAAAAGATCATGTTGTTCGCGAGGATTGGATCTGACACATTTATAAATATATGGGTGGGCCATAGGATTTTTCCTCTTTCTCACATGGAATGGTCGTTTGACTGAATGCCACCTTGCAATTTCTATACTTTGCCCGTCATTGATTCATTTTGCAGATGATGCTCTGAAGAAAGCTCATTATGCATCGTACTCCAAGTGAGAAAAGAAATACAACAACCTTGAAGAATAGATAAAAGGAAGTAATAAAAAGTAATGGTATATTGGGTTATTCATAATGTGAATTTATAAGTTAGTTTATTTTTTTTTTTTTTTTGGGCCTTAAATATTCTCCCTCATGTCGTTACTATAGACAAAAGCTACCATTTCTCTCATGAAAATAATAAACTTAGAGCTATAATTAAAGTTGCAACTATTCTACAGGTTACTTGAGGAACGATTGAAGATATTATGAAGGTAAGATTGCTTCACTAGCAGTAGAGTGAACCTACTAGATAAACTTTCAATTTGTACCATGCTATCTTCCGACATCGCGTTATATCATCAGTCTGAGCTTCCTGTGTACATTCACTAGTCAACCTTTTTTTCTGGAACCTACAGGAGATGTTAAACATTCTCATGCATCAGTTCAGTTCAAAGAGTGCATTCTTAGTCTGCTAGACTGATTATCAACCGACCCCTCTTTTGCCGTAACCAGTGAGATGGTTGATGATGAAGGACCTAAAAGCACATCCAGTAATGTGAAGAATTCAAAAGTTGGCTACTTGATGTGACTTTTCACAGGTTGGTAAAATTGATATTGCCATTTTCATCCTTCTGATGTTATGAATGTGAATCAGCCACAACAACCGGAGGGTGAAAAATCTGGATAGTTCTGCCATGAAGGGATAACTCATTCGCATGCAATGATCTGATTCTATGGACCTGATGACTTCCTGTCATGTGTGGGAGGTAGAACTGCAATGCTCAAGACCAGTTTAACTCATGTATGCGTTATGAGGATCCTGCAGATACAATAGCAGACATATCAAAGTTCAAATAATGGTTATGTAGTTGGGTAATCACTCTAGTTTTCATTTGAATCGAACTTCAGTGCTATTTAATTCTTTGCTTTCTGCCTTTGGTTGCTTTCTTGATAACCATTCTGACC
>FXXK01002058.1:15151-31388 GCA_900184695.1 Betula pendula
TACTCATTCCGTATACCAAACAAGACCTTAATGTTATAATTTTTTAATTTTTTTTTTTTTTTTCGCATTCAATGCTTCAAAACGTTTGGCTTGAATTGAATTTAATGCATTGAATGCTTTTGGGAGTTAATTTTATCAATAAAAAATAATATTTATTCAAAGTATAGAAACATTACCAAAAGAGTTTGTTGTTTAATGCTTTTAAAAAGTGACTAGATAAATTAATAAAAGTATATTTTTAGAGTTAAATTTGAAAAAATTTTAAAGAACTCATTATAAATGCTCTAAATTCATCAAGTGAATAAGCTATTGAGTTATTTAAATTTAGCTTTTCTCTAAAAATTTGCAAAAACTCACAAAAATGACCATTTAACAAGCTCTCTACTATATTTCAAAAGGAAAATGCTTAAACATCTACTATAAATCATTCTAGGAAATTAACTAACATTTTTTTATTATTATTTTAAATAAAATGGGGCCCACCTCTTCAAATGAAGAGATGGGCTCCACTTGATTTTTTTTTTTTTTAAAAAAAAATACCAATTGATTCCCTACAAGAATTTTTAGTAGATATTGTAATACTCCTCATTTCAAAATTAACTTTTGTCAACAAAACACTTCAAATATCAAGAGCCAAAAAGTGAAAGCTATTTAAGTTTTTAAGCTTATATATTCATTTTTCTTCTATTTCTCATCTACCAAGAAAATATGAAGATGGTCTTAGGGTGGACCCGCATAAGCCATGGCCTCCCTCCTCTTAAAGTTTTCTTAGTACTCATTTTTTATTATATATTTTTAGGCAAAAAAATTTTGTTTGCCCTGTCTCAAAAGAAAATTGTTTTCGGCCAGGCCCCAATCCAAAAAATATGCCCCATCCCAAAAGGCCTAAAAAAAATGTGGTCCACCGTTCGATACTCCCATATAACCTCGCCCATCTTTTATTTTCTCCACACAAATCCGTCGCGCCACCGCACTTTTTCTTTGTCTCCTCACGGTTCACCACACTTCATTGATTTTTCTGATTTCTGCATATTTTGTGAGTACCAACCGTGAAGGAATTAAGAAAGTGTTTTATATCCTTATAGCCGTGTAGGTATCATCATGGTCAAATAGAATTTTGGACCTTTTGGTCATTGGACTTTCTTTTTATATATACAAATAATTAGAATGAGTATTTTCAACTATGAATATTGTTAAAGTTATACTTTATAATAAAATTGAAGATAATTTTTGACTGATTTTTTGATGTTGTACATCAAAAGAGAAATTGTTGCAAAATTTAGTACAGATTCAATCATAAATAATTTTTAGAATCTAAAAAAACTTGGGTTCCATTTTGATAGTTAATTGAATTGAAAATTGAAATAATTAAGAAACAATATTTTGTGTATTTTTTTTGATGTTTTTTTTTTTGGCTGTATAAGTTGCTGTAGCACCAAATGAAATCTAATTGTATTTTGTATATATTGATTAATCTTTAATTTTATATATATTTAATTCATTCATCGGCCCCATATCTATTATATTACTCATTCATTGCTTCTCGCCATCATCGATATCAGATTTCCTGTTAGTCCCTAAACTCCAAGTTGATTTTTTTTTTTTTATTTTTTGGTGGTGTAATGTAATTAAGAGTACGATTATTACAAGTATCTTATGCACACATGCTTCTCATGTTTCTAATATATTCAAAGACTGTTATCAATTTTTGATAAATGGATAAATATACTATGGCCCTGAAGCTAACAATTACTTTTATTTAGTCCCGATATTGATAGATGTGACATTTAGATACATCAAATTACTATATTGTCGTAATTAATCCTCTGTCTATTTGGATAGAAAATCATATTTGATCAAAGTCTCAGAAACTACCATCTTTTGACCATTAAAAAACCAACTTTACCTTTTATAATTATTAATCAATTAAAAAGGGTTTTTTTTTTTTTTTTTAAGGTGGAAATTGAGCCTGCCCCCATCCACCGTCTTTTCTTTGCAGCTCAACACAGCAATAGGGATAGTACTCGTTTGTAATCGTTGGCTACTTCACTTGTATTTTGAATTGTAATTATCCTCACCTATTTTTTTGAGTTTATCAATTAATGGGTCAACATAACACGACCCGTTTATTGTGTCAACCCATTATTTAATGGAACGTGTCAAGATTGAAGAACTTTACCCGTTTAGCTAAACCGGTCATGTTAGGGTTGACCCTTAATGGGTTGGCGGGTAAAGTAGGTCGACCCAAAATCGATACACCAACCTGTTTTGCTAGCCCTAAATTGTTGAGTGAGGGGGAGTTGGATGAGAGAAGCTATGAAAATAAGAGAGTGAAGGAGAAAGTGAGAAGGTTCAAGATCATTAGCGCAATGGGATATAACGACATTGTTTTGCAATAATATTTCGGCATTTTTAGATAAACTTTGGCAGTATCGTCGTTTCGGTGAACTAATTATTGACGTTTTTGTAAAATGCCGATTAAAATTCGACGTATCTTGCCATAATTATCGGCGATTTATAAAAACATTGATAACTTGTTGGCGTTTGTATCTATACGGCAAAAAATTGTTAGTATTTGTAAGTTTACGCCGCCCTTGATTTTACATGTACTGACAAATGTAAAAAACATTGAGAGATTAACAACATTGAAGTAAAACGCTGATAATTAAGATTTTATTGGCATTTTTAGTTAACGCCGGTAAACACCAATTTTTTAGTAGTGAAAAGGCTAAACAACATGTCTTTTGTAAAACCGCCCATGGCTGTTGAGGACAATTTGTTTGGTTGAGGAAGCAAATTGATTGAATTGAGGTATTACAAAGTCAGGTCACCCATGATTCTGTGGGTGAGATCAAGTTGCATCAGGCAACGATCGATGCAAAGCTCAAACAAGAAGATTTGAAATGGAAGCAACGGGCTAAGGTACCTTGGCTTCAGAAAGGTGACCGGAAGACAAATTCTTTCATAAGTTTGCCAATCAAAGGAATAAGACTAATCGGATATGTGAGATTCTTAATGAGGTTGGAGCTACTTGCGCTAGTCCAATTGCTTTCAGCTTTGCCTTTCTAGATTACTAAAAATCGTTGTTCTCTTCTTCTAGTCCGTCGGGAGCGGATGAATGCCTCAGTGCGATGGAGGAGTGGGTGTCCCCAAAGATGAATAAAATCGTTACCTCAAAGTATACTAGGGAGGAAGTTTGTGCTGCCATTTCCCAGATGTCACTATATACACTCCCGGGTCCCGATGGCTTTCCCCCATGCTTCTTTCAGAAGTATTGGCCTTTGATTGGGAACGAGGTATGTCGTATAGTTACCTATTGTTTACAGTCGAGTCACTTTCTTGATTTAATTAATAATACCAATATTGTGCCTATCCTAAAGAAAAAGTCATCTTATCGGGTCATGGAATTTCGACTTATTAGTTTATGCAATGTGCTTTGTTGCAGGTAGACATATCATTGATAACATCCTGGATGCCTATGAGACTCTCTACACAATGAATACTACTCTGAGAGGCAAGAGAGGGTTTATGGCTATAAAGCTGAACATGAGCAAAGCATACGATCGAGTGGAATGGAGTTTTCTTGAGGGAGTGATGCGCAGGATGGGTTTTGTGGGCAACTAGATCCGCTTAATTATGAAGTGTCTCAGCTCAATTTCGTATTCAATCTTGATCAATGGAGAACCACATGGCCATATCTCCCCATTCCAGGGCATTTGTTAAGGGTATTATCTGTCCCCTTATCTCTTTATTATGTGTGTGGAAGCTGTTAGTGCTATATTGTTAGCGGCAGAGAGATCTCGGATTATCATGGGGGTCCCTATTGCTAGGAGAAGGGTGCGCCTCAACCATATATTCTTTGCAAATAATAATATGTTATTTTGTAGGGTGAACATCATAGAATGGTCTCAATTACAATTTCTCTTGAGTCGCTATGAGTAGGCATCAGGGCAAAGATTGAATATTGAGAAAACGTCCATCTTTTTTAGTAAGAATACCCTTCTAATTGACAGAAATCAGATCCTACAAGCTTCATGTTTTCAGGCAACTAACTGTCTTGAAAAATAGTTGGGTCTGCCAGTTGTGGTGGGTCACTCCTGGAGATTGGCCTTTATGTTCATCAAAGACCGTATTTGGAATCAAATTAGCAATTGGAAGAATAAACTCCTGTCACAATTTGGAAAAAGAAATTCTCTTGAAAGCCATGGCTCAATCCATTCCTACCTATACTATGAGCATCTTTTTACTCTCCAAGTCTCTTCTCCATGAGATTAATGCTATGCTACAACGATACTAGTGGAGTCATCATGAAAAAGAAGCTTCTATCCACTGGATCAAATGGAAGAGAATAGGCATTGCCAAGGATCAAGGTGGCATGGGGCTCCGAGACCTCGAAAGTTTTAACAAGGCCCTGTTAGATAAGCAACTCTGGAGAATGCTTCATAATCCTGACTCTTTATTTGCCAGAATTTTTAGGGCCAAGTATTATCCTCATGGGTTGATCCTATCTACACGTTTGGCGTGTCATCCGTCTTATATACGGAGAAGTCAATGTGCAGCACAAGACCTTCTCCAGGCAGGCACTATCTGGAGAGTCAGCAATGGTGGCCAAATTTGTATCTGAAAAGATAAGTGGCTTCCCCACTCTCTTTAGCTTCCCACTACACCTCTTTCGAGTGACCTCACAGTTGATGCTAGGGTTTCGAAGCTTATTGACTAGGAGACCCAAGATTAGAAGCTCTGTCGGATCCGTGAGTTGTTCGATGAGAGTTCTACTGCTGACATTACTCAGCTCCCTCTTGGCTCCATTCATTATGTGGATCGCTTGATTTGGAATCATACCGCTCATGGTGAGTTTACTGTCAAGAGTGCTTATCACCTTCAACAGCAATTGATAGCTTCTGCAAAGGGCGGATGTTCTTGATCTAGAAAAAACAAAGCTTTATAGCAACAACTTTGGCGGTTGCATATTCTCCATGTGACGAAATTTTTCATGTGGCGAGCTTTCAATAATGCCTTGGCTACCAAAACAAATATTTTCTAGCGAAGGATCATTGAGGATCCTTTTTGTCCCCTTTGTGCGTTCCAGTCAGAAACTACAGGGCACGTTTTATGGGGTTGTCCAAGTGCCAAAGCTATATGAAGTTTGTGCAATAGGAAGATTCAAAAAAGAAGCATCGAGCATGAGGACTTCTTGTTTATTGTTATAGACCTTCTTCAGGTCCTAGACATGGTTGAAATGGCACTTGTGGCTAAGACGAAATGTTGTGATTTTTGGACGTCCGATTATTCCCTAGAGTTCAGTGGTCTGTAAGGCTCAAGAGGATTTTGCAACTTTCCAGAATGCTTCCGCTTAGCCTGTGCCCCATATTGTAGTAGGTAACTCCTCGATTTCTTGTTGGCATCCACCTCCAGATGATTTTGTTAAGATCAATTGGGATGTAGTTGTGGACCACGGAAACCGAAAAATGAGGATTAGGGTTATTATCCGTGATAGCAGGGAGTACTGGCTACTCAGGCAACTCCAAAAGCTTATATTATTACTCTGGACATTACAAAAGCCTTGGCTGCTTTGAAGGCGGTTTCTTTAAGTCGAGAATTAGGTTTCAACAAAGTGGTCTTAGAAGGGGATGCTTTGTCAGTGGTGCAAGCATTGAGGAGTTCTGGAAGCAATTGCAGTTGTTATCGACACCTAATTGAGGAAACTAAAAGCTTACTAAATGGATTGCAGCTTTGGAGGGTGAATCATGTCAAATGTCACCTAAATGAGGCAGTCCACAGGCTTGCTAAAGTAGCGATAACTCTTAGCAAGGCGCAGATTCTTCTAGGCCTAGTGCCCTTTTGTATTTCCCATATTGTCTCTATGGAGTATTGTACCTAATTTGTTTTATCTAATGCGAACCGCTCTATTCTTTTCCAAAAAAAAGCATCTCTTTTGTAAAAAATCCAAGTTGGTGCTTAGAACAACAAAACCAATTTGAGAAAGGAAAGAAGTTGGAGTCGGCCAAAACCCAAGGCATCCTTGATTTATTTTACAATTGGACCCACCTACACATGACTTGATGGGTGACAAGTCACTCTACGTCAATGGTCGTTAATAGGATTGATATAAGCGACAACCAAATTCTGTCGCTGATAAGAGCATTTCTAGTAGATTATCTACTGGATATTTAGTTTAGCTATTCAAAATACCACTTTTTCTATTTTACCTACTCTATTTTCAATATAAACTTCAGTAGATTATCTACTCTATTATCTAGTTTTTTTTAAATATTATTATTTAATCATTTTTTTATTATTATTATTATTTTCATTTCTCTCTCCCACCACGCCTACCCACCCCCCTCTCCTGATTCTTCTTCTTCCCAAATCCCCTTTCCCTTTGTCTTCTACACCAAGAGAAACCAAAAAGAGCCACGGTTTTTCTTCTTCCCGAATCCCCTTTCCCTTGTGTTTTACTCGTCACACCGAGAGAAGCCAAAAAAGAGAGAAATCGCAGGTGTGATAGAAAGAGAGAGAAATTGCAGGCGGAACGTATATTTTCTGATTTGTAGGGAATTTTTTTGTGGTCGACTTTCGATGGGATTGATGGTTTTGGTTGTGGATGATTTTGGTGGGTGATGGTTATGGATGATTTTGGTGGCTTGTGGATGATTTTGTTTCTCAGTAAGAAGAGGAGGGAGACGATTCTAGAGGTGGTGGAGCTAGAGCATGTAGCGGAGGAGGCCGAGCAATTCATCAGAAAATCCATAGCTTTGGAGCCCTCTCTCCACAGCTTTACGCCCTCACCTACACCTCTATTTTTAACAAAAATTTCCCAAGCTCTTCTCTCTACCTCTTGTCCTAAATTTTGCAGAAAATTGAAGAAAACCGATCAACTCCTCGTTTGCCCTCCACGCCGACCAGCAATGTTTCTCCAACAGCAAGATTGCCAGACTCAACGCCCAGCCCCAACGACGACAATGAGAGAGAAGAGAGCATTTCTGAAAGAGAGGGAGAGGGAGAGAGAAGGGACCGTTGAGGGAGAGAGAGAAACAATAATTAAAAATTTGGACATAGTGCTATTCACTATAGCAACTACTAGCAAAACTTGTATTTTTGCTACTCTGGACCTATTCTGTTGGAGCTAAAAATTAAGTGATTTTTGCTACAGCTAGCTATTATGGAGGATTTAGCTCAAGTACTGGAGATGCTCTAACTTGATACGTTGACAGTAATTATTAGCGACAACTTTTGACAGTCTTCGCTAATAAGTTTTTCTCGACAAAGTAAATATGATAAGTCTAGCAACCACATTAGCAAAGACTTTTGGTCGTCACTAAGAGCATCCTTATTGAGCTCTCTAACAGTAAGGTTTAGTCAAATTTTGGCTAAAATTCAGAAAAACCCTCCTTCAACAAGCTCGGCATTTCTTTCTCCATTGTAACTTCTGTTAGAACCCAAGCCAAATTTGCTAAACAAAATTCGTGCGCTACTTCATTTCTTTGGCATTTTTAATTCAGATCCGTTGCTCTCGTTCTCTCTCTTCGCGCGCTCTACACTTCACCAAGACACCACCACAAAGCCCCGTTCCCCCAATGAAGCTGCTGAAGGCCATGTTTGTGTTATTTTTGGTTTATTTTTAGTTTTGGTTTATTTGTGTTGAAGATGCTGAAGCCCCTCCCATGCATTTCTCTCTCTCTCTCTGTGCAATAGAAAGGAGAATAAAAAAAACCAGATAAAATTTTTGAGGAATCTCTACTTCCTTCCACTCTCTTTCCCTTATTTATGGGTTTTCTTGATTTCTTGTATGGGTAGGTGTTAATTTGATTTTGAAGAATATTGGCAGTGGGTCTTGAAAGACCCCGAATGTGAGTTGAAGAAATTGCCCAAATATGCAAACTTACCGAGCAGTCTGTGCTTCCACTTATAAAGAAATCTGCATCTTCACGGTCACCCACCAAATCCACACCTCTCTTCTTGTCACACAAGTTTGGGTTTTGGAGGAAGCTGAGGGAGGTGGTGATAAGGGTTTGGAGATAGTTGGGATTGAGGGTTCTGTGGAGAATTTGGGAATGGGGGTGGGGTTGGAGGAGGAAGAAAAGGGTTTGAGCGAGAATGGGAATTTGGGTGAAATTGGGATGGAAGTGCCGAAGAAGTGGTGTAAATGGTGCTCATGAGGGCACTGCTGAGGTTTTTGGTGGGTGGTGGAGAGGATAAGGTGTTTGAAAAATTCGAAATTTGATGAGGGTTTGAGTTTGTGGTTGACCAGGGCTTCGGAAAGGAGGAGAGGGTGGAAGGGACTGAATTGCAAGGTGAGAAGCCTACGGAAGAGCTGAAAAGAAATTAGGATCCCCTCCAGTTGAGTTCAAATGAAGGGGAGTCGGTCATTGAAAAAATCGGGGTAAATTGTAATTTTACAAAAAATTTTTGTAAAATTACAATTTTACCCCCATTTTTTCAATGACCGACTCCCTTCATTTGAACTCAACTGGAGAGGATCCGGATCCTAGCTGAAAAGTGGTTGGAGGTGGTTGCTCAAAAAGAATAAAAAATAATATTTAGTTAAAATAGAAAAATATTTAAAGAGTTTGATGTATGAAGTTTTTAAAAAGTGATAGTTCAAATAGCAAAAGTAAAATTTTTAGCTAAATTTGGCTTAAAATTTGGAGAGTTCAATGACAATGCTCTGAAGACCATATATTTCTTCGAGTGATGGAAGTTGACAAGAAGAAAAAGAAAGCCACGTGGAATGAGGATGGAATCATATTTAGCAAAGCTTGAATTAGTCTTTGGTTATGAATTAATGCCAGTTAACTAAAATATTGAAATTACCACAAATTCCTAGAGCTCTGTGTCCAGTGAAGTACATCTAGACAAAGTAATCCAAGAAATAGAATCCATCAAATTCTCCAACTCTTTGCACTGAAATTGCATTGTAGGAGCTCCCCCGAAACGAGCAAAATTCTCTTACTTGTCTTTGTCTTTTGGCTTGGGACAATAGGAGTCCCAAGCCAAAATACTTTGAAAAATCATCCCAAGATAAAAATTGTTGGGGGACAAAATCCACATTGGTTCCACTTAGATCATCAATGACCTGGATCATAACTATATCCACCAAAATCTTCTATAAAGAAAGATACGCTCTAAGATCTCTCCATTATGGGATTTTAGTTTAGATATTCACTTTCCCACTACACGAACTGAGGAACATCTATTGGGAGAATGGTTAGAGAAAACCTTATAAAGAGAGATATATCACCTGATTAAAAAGGGACTTTAGATCTCCCAAAAACCCTAACTGATACTTTATTTTCACTTTAAACATTATGTTAACTTAAGCATTAGAGTGTTACTGGTCCTTCTAAGGACTGGCGGATCTGATAACGATTTCTCTATTGTGTTAGATATAGCCCATCGATGGTCTGACCGTACGAAAGCATCAATAGTTTAGACACCGTTTGTGAGAATGATAATTTCTTGATCTCTTTCAATCGACGGCTTAATTTTGTTGTGGGGTTTCTTCTGCAAATTTTTAATCGTACATCGATGGCATATTTACGTTCATTTATAACGAATTTTCATTAAAAGCTATGCTCATGTCTAAAGCAGCGCATGCATTCAACCACTACCAAAAAAAAAATGATTTTCACGCTTAAGTCCCTTAAACTATCAGTCATTTTCCAAAAAGTTAATTTCATTTGTTTAGTTTTTTTTTTTTGAAAAAAAATAATAATAATAATTAATTTTATTATTTTTTAAAGAAAATATGAGTATTTTTTAAAAGAATAACAGAAAAATAGTTTAATTGCAATAAAATTGTAATTTGATGTGTAATACTCCAAGTGTTACACCTGTTAGTTCCCCTACAACTTTTTTAAAACGGAAAACCTTCAAACCGGATCATTTGTAAAAGGTAAATTTTATAGCTACCAATAGATGTTGACACCTCAATAAAAAGCATAATCTCACCATTAAATACTCTACACATGCATACACCGGATCAACACCCTTAAATCACCGGATATACCTACCTCTGCCGCACGCCGTTCCCCAACCACCACAGTTGGCGGTAGTCGCTCAACGCGCGGCCAGAGAAGTTCGCGGTTGGCGGAAGAGAAGGCCGCAGCCCAGTGCTAGTGAGATCTGGCCGCGAAGTGACAGCAAGGGCGTGCTGCACGCCGATCCCAGCGACGGCTTTTGTGCCACTGCACACACCAGATTCACGGCATAGGGCTAGGTGCATGCGACAGATCCGGTCGCAGCGTGCATTCGCTGGCCATATCCGACTGCGAAGCGTAGCTGTTGGCTAGATCCGACTACAGCGCACAGCTGCTGGCCAGATCACTGTGTTTGGCCATCTAGGCCGCAACACATGGCTGGCCTACCAGACCGCTACGCGAGGCCAGGTCAAGCCGCAGCATAGCGACGGCCGCTGGCCAGATCCAACAACGTGCGGCTGTTGCCACAACACGCTGCAGACATTGGCCATGCAACCATACTAAGCCACACCGCGCAGCCAGGTTGATGATGGTGGCTGCGAGTTCACCGTGCATGTTGAGCGCTTGCCGCCAACCGCAGTGGCTTGAGAACAGCATGAGGCGGTGGCTTGGGGACGGCGTACGGCGGAGGTCAGTGGATTCGATGATTTAAGGTGATGATCAGGTGTATGCATGTGTAGAGTATTTAATAGTGACATTATGCTTTTTGCTGAGGTGTCAACATCTTATTAGCGGCTATAAAACTCACATTTTACAGATGGTCTGGATGATAAGGGCTCTCTTTTTAAAAATCACTAATAATGCAAGAAACCTAAGTGTATTTAACCCAAATACTCTTAAATTTTTTCCTTCAAAGCACAAATCTAGTAATGCTCATCTAAGAATAAGCCGCTGACCGCCTCCTATTAGTTTAGGTGCAGTACTACCATATGCACGAGGAGAGTATAGCTATGAAGCATTCTTCAATGGCCGCCTCTCTTCAGGTCTTGGTTACCAAATAAAAAGTAAAAAACATTGTGTTGTTTCACTCTCTCTGTAAGTCAACTTTGAGGCACTAAACATGTCTTCGGAGGTTTTGGGGTTTAATCCTCTAACATTACCAAAAAAGTGAAACAATTTAAATTGCTAATCCCTTATTGTAAGCCCCCACCATTAGGGGTGAGGCAAAACCCGATCCTACCTGCGCTACCCGCCTGACCCGCCCTGACCCTACCCGAAAAATTCGGATTTTAAGGGTTTAATCACGGGTTCGGGGGTTTTTTTTTTTACATATCCGCACGGGTCGGGTTGGGTTGCGTGTTGTTTTTTTGAAAATCGTGGGTACCCGACCCGCAATTTATGCTATGATATAAATATGTTATTTTCTAATTTTCCCTCAGACCTAAATTTTGAAATGTCCTAAACCTAAAACTAATTTGTTCACCCCTTGAATCGTCTCGACGCCTCCCTCCCCCGAGTCCCATTCTTCCGTTCTTCGAATCTTCTTCTGTTCTTCCTCTCAGAGTCTCAAACGGTCAGACCTCGCCTCCCTCCTAAGTCCCATTCTTCTTCTTCGGTTCTTCCCCTCAAACGGACCTCACCTCCCTTCCGATTCCCACGAGACCCACCTCGGGTCCTCGACAGAGAAGGTTATCTGCTGCCCTCTGTCGTGGGCCGCCCAAGACAGTCGTCCCGTCCAGTCCTCAGTACTCCTTCCTTCCCGCGCTGCCCAAGCCATCTGTCCCTTACTCTGGCGACTCTCTGCGATCAGGTAAAACTGTAAAACCTAAGAGCATTTTTATGGGAATTTTTTGGTGTTTTGATTTTTAGAGCTAATATTTTACAGCTAGATAGCCTAGATTAAAGGATTTGGCATAATTTTGTTAGATGAAAACTATTAGAGATTATATTCTTTTAGCATAATTTTGTTGTACTGACAAACTTAGTTAAGCAATTTAGAAGGTTTTTTTTGCCCCATCCTTTGAATTGATTTGTTGCTCTAAATGGTTTTTTTTTTTTTTTGTTATAAATTGTTGAGTACTTGACTATGTCTTTTTTCCACTTATTGTAGAGTCATAGATGGTAATTCAAATAGTGATGTTCATATTATTTATTCTAGTACTGCTTCATCTAGTCCTAATCAAGTAGATAGCAATATGCCTGCCCTTGGTAGTAGTGGAGGTACAGAAACTATTGGTCCCCAGAATCCTAGTTCAGCTCTCCCACCAAAATCTAAAAAATCTGACCACACATCAATAGTATGGGAACATTTTACCAAGGTAGAGGGGAATGATCCTGAGGATCCAAAATCAGAGTACAACTATTGTGGCAAACATTTTAGTTGTCACCTAAGAAGGCTAGGTACTTCATCCATGCTAAATCATATAAGGTTAATTTAGCGATTGCAAAATATAATGGCCAAAAAAAAAAGACAGCAATTGCTAAGATGATAATTGTGGATGAGTTGCCATTTAAGTTTATGGACGATGAAGGGTTTCAAGATTTCATGAAGACAGTTGAGCCTAGATTTTCAATTCCTTCTCATTTTACTGTGATGAAGGATTGTTAGAAGCTCTTCCTATCTGAGAAGGAAAAGTTGAGGGCAATGTTTATTACAACCGGTGCTCAGGTTTGTCTTACAACTGATACATGAACTTCGGTGCAAAACCTTAATTATATGGTTATCACCTGCCATTTTATTGATAGTGATTGGAATTTGTACAAAAGACTTATAAGCTTTTCTTTAGTTCCTGATCATAAAGGAGAGACTATTGGGAAGAAGATTGAGACGTGTATGCTTGAGTGGGGTAATGATAGCATTTTTGCTATTATAGTTGACAATGCTAGTTCAAATGGAACCGTTATTGACTACTTGAACAAGAGAAAAAAAGATAAGGTTGGCACCATATTGGATGGTAAATTTATGCACGTGAGGTGTTGTGCACACATATTAAATCTTATTGTGGTTGAGGGTTTGAAAGAGGTTGATGACTCGGTGAAGAGGGTTAGATCTGCAGTGAAATATATGAAGTCTTCACCTTCAAGGTTTGAAAAGTTTAAGGAGTGCATGGAAAGAGAAAAAGTTTCGTTTAAGGGCTTGTTGTGTCTTGATGTTGTAACTAGATGGAACTCCACATAGAAGATGTTGGATGGTGCTGAAAAATGTCAAGGTGCTTTCCAACTTGTAGAAGAAGAAGATGCAAATTATGTTTCTGCATTGTTTGAGGAAAAGAACAGGCAAAAGGGTTTGAGACCTCCCACTTTTGATGATTGGGACAATGTTAGGGTTTTAACCAAGTTTGTCAAACTTTTTATGATGTCATAATGAGAATTCCGGGCTCTTTGTATGTAACATCTAATATGTACGTTCAAGAAGTTGGTGGCATTCAATCACATTTACAAGCGTATTGTGAGAGTGATGATTATGTATTAAGGACCATGGCGGAGAAAATGAAGACAAAGTATGATAAGTATTGGGGGGAACTTAATAAGGTTAATTTGATTTTGTATGTTGCGGTTATTCTTGATCCACGGACCAAATTGGATTCACTAGATTTTTGGTTCAAAGAAGTTTTCAATGCTGAGAAATCAACTAATTTGATTAGAACATTGAAGTTTTACTTGCACAAATTATATGATCATTATAACAACATCGATGGGGGTTCATTTCAAGTTCAACATGGTAGTGAATCGTCTCAATCTTCCCTAGCGACAACAGATGCAAGTCGAAGTACTAATCTTTCACTTCACTTCATGAATAGGTTTCATAAATACCTCACTTCAAAAAATGATGAAGTAAAATGGAAATAGAGCAGTATTTGACAGAGGCTGTGGAAACACCAAATCCTGATTTTGATATTTTAAATTGGTGGAAGGTGAACTCAACCAAATTCCAAATACTTGCCTACTAACCCGAGATGTTTTGGCCATTCCCATTACAACGGTTGATTCTGAGTCGGCTTTTAGCACCGGAGGACATGTGTTGAACCCCTTTCGAAGTTCATTGGCTCCAAGAACAGTTGAAACCTTAGTATGTGCACAAAATTGATTAAGATCCAAACCTATTTCTAGTAGCAATGGTTTTGATTCAGAGATTGTTGATAATGTTGAGAGCTATAGGCTCGAATTAGATATGTTTTCTATTACTCACTTTTTAATTTATTTAGCTATTTACTAATTCTATTTATCAATTTGAATTATAATTGTAAATCTTTTTTGTTTCATTCCCCTTTGTAGAAATAACTTTGAGGAACATCAACCTTTTGCTTGAAGATGATTAGTTGAAGCCTTGAAGCCTTGAAGGTGCTGTTGCTGGATTGATGGTTTAGTGTTTTGGTGGTTGCTACCTGCTGATTTATTATTTGTTATTAACTAATTTATTTTTTATGTAAGTAATGTAACATTGTAAATTTGTAACTCCTAGGTTTTGTGTGATGTAACCTTTAAACTTTGTGCGTGCCGGACTTTTTATGTGTGCGGTTTGTTGAACTTTTAAGTTTAATGTGTATAGTTTTATGTGCTATAGGGTTGGATTGGATTCCATCATTTTATGTGTTGCATTTTTTATATGGGTTGAATTGGATGCTAGTGTTTAGTGACTATAGTGTCTTTATTTATGAATCTTTTTATCTTTTGTTGAATTTTGAATTTGATATTAATTTAAATGTTTCCTTGAATTTGTTAAACTTTTGATAGTTGATACACATTTATTAATTCATTGAATATGATTTTATGCTCTTTTTATATTTTATAATTGATGCACTTTTATGAACATTATATTTTATTAGTATTATTATTTAAATGAGTATTAATTTTGATGAATGTGATTTTAGGTCTATTTTTTAAATGGGTTTAGGTTTTTTTTTTTGTTTCATGTACAAATAAAAATTGAGCAAAAAATTGTATATTTGAGAATTGGGCAAAAAATTAAACTTTATCCAGCAAAAATAAGTTTAGAGCACTTTTTTGACAAAAAAAAAGCCCAATTAAAATAAACTCAATCTGAGCCCAATAAGAATTCGGATTTATACCCGACCTGCACTCATACCTGTCCGCCCCGCAAATCCGAAACCCGACGAGTTGCAATGGAAACATGCGGGTTGCAGGTTGAATTTTTTCAAACCCGCATTCCGCGGATCGGGTATCGGATACCCGCGATACCCGACCCAAACCAACCCATGCTCACCCCTACCCACCATCTTTGACCGTATGCAATAATCAATAGAAGGTAAACGGTTACTGCTTGGATAAGAGTAATGCTTGAAGGTATATTTATGTCTTTTATATGTATTTTTTAAAAAAATAAAAACAAAAATTAATGTAATTTAAAATTACTATTTCATCAAAATTTAATTAAATTATTAAGCCGTAATAAACTCGTAAAGACGTGATAGAGGGATGGCTAGCATTGGACGATAATAAAAGAATTGACGTCTTATAGGGCATCCATGAACCTGGCTAATAATGAACTTACCTTATATTTATTTATTTATTTATTTATTATTATTATTATTTTTTGTAATAACATACGAACTTACCTAGTTCAGTTTATTTAGTCTTATTAACATCTCTTGTACCACGCTCACGTATAATAACATTACTAGCATCTTGAGCAGTATAATTAAATAAGTGATCATAATTAAGTTTAGTTAATAGAGACTACTTTTTTTATCTCTAGTAAAGTAGGTAGAATATATTTTATTTTATTTTATAGTGTGAATAGTAAATAGTACCATCTATCTATTTACTATTCACACTATAAGTAATTTTTTTTTATTATTTCTCTCTCTTTTTCACCCAAACTAAAAAATCAAACTCACCCATTCTCTTTCTCTTCTCTTTCAGCCAAACCAAAGAATTTAAAAAAATAATGTTTAAATAAAATAGAAAGTAAAATATATAATTTGCTAGAGTTTGTAATAAAAAATTAGCAAATAAAATAAAAAAAATAAAAATTGTATTTTAAATAACTAACCTATATATCATTGTTGGAGATGCTCTAAAAGATGAATGTTACAATTCATATTTTAAATTATTTCTTAACCATTTCTTTTGTAAATGGACAGAAGTTATCTTTAAATGTGTCTAGAGAAAATTTCATTCAATCCATTATATTATATACTAAGTGTTCTCTAATATGTGAGAGGCACATTATTTTTTTAATAATCTTAACCGCAGTTAATTAACTCTCCTTGTACTAACGTTATGATTAAGGTCGGAAATGCTCTCTCTTTCTGTTCAAACACATCTCCTTGAGCATGCCTTTTGCGCTTAAAAAC
>FXXK01002059.1:1013-13541 GCA_900184695.1 Betula pendula
AAGAGAGAGATTATACTTGACATCTCATGTATATCTATGAAGTCATGATAGCTCCAGATAAGACAGAGAGATTAGAGACTGTTGGAACAGTCGCTCCTAGCCGCCATTTGGCTACCGACGAAGGAGCGAGAACATGGGTAGTATGTCCCAGTTCAACACCTCCTTAACCAAACCAATCGGCGCGGGTTAGTGAGAAATTTACACACAGTGATATATCAACACGGGAATGATTGTTAAAGATGCGTACAGGATATGTTCCAGTTAACACTTGCCATCCCAAACACTGGAAGGCGGTACCAAATAGGATAAGGGAATGGATAGATACCGTGATGGACAAACCCATAATAAGGTATGAGACCTATCTTTCTTGTACTGCTCAACCGATACACCTATACTTCTTTTAGGCTTAATAATTCTTAGTTCAAGATATATCCTGACTGCTATTTTTCTGTGATAGACAAAATAATCTATTGTGGAGGCCCTGCTCAGATGGCGATCAATCCCATGATATTCATAAAAAGGGTTAACGCTCATGAGATTTGGAAAGAAAAGCACAGTAACCTGCAGAATACGAGATTAAGAAGGCTAAAGTGAACTCTGAAGACCATCGATATACGCTCACATCTGTGGTCGACGAAGGAGAAGCGGCGAAACATAATTAGTTAGTGTTATCGATGCAGACAGACTGCAAATCCTGATCAGGCATGGTTGTTCCAAGGAGGATAAGGTTTTTTCTCAAACGTTATCGGCCTAAACGCTATTACCTTTCCCGTAATCAGATGTAATTACTTCCTTTCTTCTATTCTTCTCTCATGTCTCTGTTTAGAATACATGAACAACATCTTTTAAAACATACGCAGTGGCATTTTACGGACCCAATGTGCATAGAGAAGGCAGGTCAAGCCGTTGGATTTTACATAAAATAGCTTCACACTATAAGGATACTAAGAAGCATGCGCACAGGTTGCTCATACGAGATGCGTCGTATTTACAAAATTACATCCGGCTATTAATAAAAACACTTCCATGTACATAGTAAACGTACTATTAAGTTATAATCTATTAATAACTATAGTATGAATAAGCCAATAATAGATTTCAAAGATAGATATTAGGCAAGAAGGCAGCTCCAGGCTCGAACACAACACCGACGACCACGATCGCAGATAATGTTTCGTGGTGTCAGACTACACGCAAAATGGCAGCTCTCAAGTCAATGGAAGCTCATGCTGGACGACCCTACCTCGGGTATGATGCTAAGTACTCACTATCTTACCTAAATACGCCCTAGAATTACACATTCTTACACCCGTCACAAGATATACTCCTTACTTCGCGCATTTATACTGTCTTCAATTCTATATCTTCCTCTATGTGCTATGACAGACCCATAAATACAGACAGAGCATTTCATGATACTACAGTCAGCCAACAGAACCTCGCATGTCTCTGCTTCGCGAGGTTCCATATCCCATACTATCACGGTCGCCAAAACCTGATGGCGTGCGGACAGGTGTTAGGAAAAAGAACATGTCAGGTCGGGTTCGCCGCGGGTCATAGGGGTTCGGGCTATCAACGTGGCTACATATCCACCTCCATATCCACTGATACCGGCAAAGATACTGAATAGTCAAGATAGGCCTAGATGCTCCAGCCGGAAGCAGCAAATGCGCTATTAGAGATGGAAGGTTTTAAGGTACCTGCAATCGCCACGTCGCAAGAGTGTGGCCAATCGAACTAAGTTGTACATTATCGCTACCTGCACCGGGAAACAACCTTCCAATGGGAAACAACCACCACAAACGTAACTCGTGTTGGCTGTAAGCTTAAGGTTTTCTTCCTTAATACGTTATCATATGACAGATAAAAAAGAATGCTAAATCATACGACAATGTTAATTCTAAAGTCCTCTTTGATGTCTCATACTGCGCGACGAACGTCGTGTATCTCTAATACATGCCGGTGACTTCACCCGGTTTAGATGCTGGCAAGATCCTGACAATGCGGTTTGACAAGGTAGGCGATGATAAAGAAGATATTGATGACTAAAACATAAGTCTCATGTTTAACTTTACGTTTAGACTTCAACTTAACTTACAGCTTACCAACATGTTTTGAGGGATTCCACTTGGAATGGGTATAATTCAGACAGAGTGTATTAGGAGTGATACTATAAGATTATTGTATACCTGTTTATCATATTACCAGACCGTGGATAAACTGAGTTGTCACGATGTCGCACTTAATAAGTTTAACACTCGTTAGAATAGACGTATTTCATTTTCCTTCTAGAGTGAGCAGTGAAAAACTCCATGAGTGGCATAACGGTACGTTCGTTTATGTGTTATATTGTGGGTATACTCATGATTTTCAACATTTTTATTGAATACTATGACTATATGCTGATTGAAATGATGATTTTTTAGATGGATATTAATGATGATATAACTCGATTATCAAGGCTCTGCCTCTGGTGAACATAGAAAATTGAGTTTTGTTTTTTTCAGTCGACAGGTGGTGGTGATACATTGGAATGGAATTTAAATGTACGTTTGGTCTTTCTGGCGGCTTAGAGTCGAGTTCATGATCGCTTTGTAAAGTGGATTTTGGTTTTGGTCTTTCTTGTGGGCTCTTTCAGAATAGGATATAAACATATTTCTTATAATGAATCTTCGTACATTCGTGTAAAAACTGAAATTTAGGTTTGCGTCTAATTCTCTATGATTATGTTAATCTTAATATTGTCCAAGGTGAAATAGAATAACAACAACAATATCGCATCACAAAAACCTTCCTGATGAGGAATTGAACAGTGGGCTTTCACAGAGTTAATACTGAATAAGAGAGTGTATAACATTGATTTGGCACAAGGTTCCGAATGAAATATAGGATATGAAAAGAAAAGTTTGGCATACATGAAATCGTATATAAGCACAGAAAAAAAATAATTAGATTCATGATTACTAGATAATTCACTACATAAATATAAAGATACATATACATATGAAATCGTATGATAACATATCATGATAATGGTAATAGGAAATTTGGTTGGGTTGTGGTATGTTTGGGTTTCTAGATGTGTTTCTTATGAATTGGTGTAAGGCTCTATTGGTTACAAGAGCCAGGTTGTTTTTCAGACTAGAAGAAACTCACATTATTCCTTATTTGGTGTTTTTAATATGGTATAGATAGAAATGGTCGTTGTTTGCTACTCTATTTTATTTTGGTTCTGCCAACGGGTTTGTATATGGGGTTTATTTGATAGATGTGGATGTTATTGCTTGAATTGAGTCCTGTTTTTGCTAGTTTGGTATTTAAGTTTGTTTCTATTGGACACGGCTGTGTTGTTATGGTTAAATGTATGCTCTGCTTTGCTAGAGATAGGTTTCTTTCTATGGGGTTGTCGAATGGGTTTATATGTTGTTTTGGACGTTTTACATTGGATAAAGGTAGGTTGCTTATTTACTCTGACAAAGTTTGGTTCTCTTAGGTTTTCAAATGCATATCCGTTGTTTCAGCTGTTTCTTAATCTGCATAAGCTGTGTCTATGGAGAAATATAGGGTTTGTTATTAATCATCCTTGGTTAGTCCGGTTAGAATATTCTATGGGTTTATATGCTTCAGAGGCATTCTATGGGTTTTTGAGAGTGAACTTTTTGGTTCGGCCAGAAAAGAAGAAAATGAAAGAAGGATGGATATATAACAATATTTCTTTGAAAAATGCTAAACATATTCATTTAAATTCAAACTAGCTTCTTCATGTCTTGTCTTAATTAACATATTATGTCGTCTGTGCATTGCTATTTGTATTATATTATAAGGGTTTGATGGACAATTAATATGAATATTTTGTTGACTATGATTATTGTACATGTGCAGGCTAACTTGTTTGATTCGAAAGGAGCAACCGAAGATGTCTTACCTGAGAAGGTTCTTCAAGACATTTGACATTTTGTTTCGGTTTATGAATTGAATTTTTAGATTATGAATTATGTAATTTGGATTTGAATTATGAATTATGTAATTTGGATTTGGATTATGTAATAGGTAAATAGAATTACGTATGTATGTGGATTTGAATTATGTTGGATTTTGGATAGAATGTTGTTGTGAATTAGCTGTTGTTGGATTTTGAATTTGAATTATGCAGTGCAGGTTTTGTGTATGGATATTAAAATTAGCAGGTTTTGTATTTTATATATGGATATGAAATTATAATAGTAATATTTAAAAAAGAATATTTTTTAATCATGGACGGTTTGCAGTCAAACCGTCCCATGATCTTGGACGGTTTTGACTGAAAACCGTCCAGGATCCTGGACGGTTTTTGTGCTAACCCGTCCCAAGACATGGACGGTTTTGGAGTCCAAAACGTCCAATCATGGACCGGTTTTCACCAAAACCGTCAGGATCCTGGACGGTTTGGAGTCCAAACCGTCCAAGATCGTGGACGGTTTTGGAGTCAAAACCGTCCCAGGATATGGACCGGTTTGGAGTCCACCGAAAAAACACGTCCATGATCCTAGCGGTTTTGGACTCAAAAAACGTCATGATCTTGGACGGTTTGGAGTCCAAAACCGTCCATGATCTGGACCGGTTTTGGCCCATAAAACCGGTCTTATGCACACTTGTCAGACGGTTTTCTACAAAACCGTCTAATTCCTGGAGCGGTTTACTAGAAACCGTCCAGGGAATTTACATTCTCGCACTACCTTGGACCAGTTGAAAGCAGTCCATAAAAAACCGTCCATCAACGACTTTAATGGACGGTTTTTTAGGCCGTTCTGGACGGTTTTTGACCGTCCAGAACTGATGAACGTTTTTGTAGTGTTTCCAAAAGCCCATCAGGCCGTTATTCATCAAAAAAAAAAAAAAAAAAAAAAAAAAAAAAAAAACGAAAGAAGAGAGAGAGAAAGTAGCTCAAATTATTAAGATTTAAAAAATTTATATTAATAGAAGGAAAAATCAAAATTAGTTCTTAAGTTTTCTTACAATTTTAATTTAGTGTTTTAGGTTTCTCCATTTGATAATTAGATCCTTATGTTTTATCCAAACATTTCAAATAAGTCTCTCCCGTAAACTTAGCGTCCATTAATTGACAGCCGTTTCACGTCAAACCACTAAATTGATGACATGTCACTATAAAAATGCAACTATCAGTATCGTTTATATTCACGTCATTTATATTAAAAGACACAATTATTCTCATTTACATATTTAATTATAAACGACAAAGACGTCTATAAAGATTCCTTCGCCGCGCCGACACCCATCTTTTATTAGAATAAATTTTATTTATGGTAAATTTGCTTAGTGGATCATATATATTGGCCATGCTAGGCATAAGTCACATATCATCGATTTTTTTTTTGTTTTTTTATGCAACACATATTATTGATTTACATATATAATAACCAAGTATGCATCGACTGACATATAGTTTGTTGGATGAATGGACATATTTAAAAATAAAGTAAAATACAAAGATTTTATTATTAAAATTAAAAAATTAAAAATTAAAATAAAATCGTAACTTATTTGTTTTTTCTCACAATAGGAACCGAGAGTCTTTATTAGAAACCGGGAGTTATATCGTAAATAGTGAGAACCCATGTGTGGTAGGAGAGCTGCTTCAGTTACAAATTGATTATATAAGGAGGTCTGCATGTCTCCTGTGTCCACGTCCTTAATTGTCAATCTCTGACAACATTGCCCAAGGTCAACCGTCCAAGTAATTTTAATAATTTTAATTTGTACTATAATATTCGTCACAAAACTACGAGTAGTTGTACTTCAAAATCTTGACCCCGCATAAACCCAGAGTCCAACCCATTTCGAATAATTTGTGAAAGCATCCGGCTATCTCTTGAATTCGTATTTTACGGCTAATTTATTTACCGAAAGGTCATCATCATATATATAGTATTAATTTGTTTTTAAATAATCTCTGCAGATAAGCACCAAAAGAAAATACGCACAAAAAAGATTTGGATATATTATATTGGTCTAAAGTACTGAATGGAAGCAAGGGTTTAGCATGCCAAGTTGTGTCTTTATTTTTAGTTATAATTTTGTGTCTCTAAAACAGATAGAATAAAAATTCAATGTTATAACAAGATCGAAGATGAGAAACGAAAAAAGAAAGAAAGGAGAACGGCGTTACATTTAATACTATATACAGAAAAGAATAAAAAAAAAAGAAACATAAACCACCAGTACTTCACTTTTGATAATATGCATGTTTGTTATTAAACTCGGATATTCTTCATTATTAATAACTAATTACCATAAGTTTCGGATAGTCGTGGTACGTGCATAGATAGAGTTTTCTCCAACTTTAATTTCACTTACGTTTAATAAAAATGTTATGTGTTCTTTGTAATATGAGATATCATATGATTTTTTTAATTGCAATGACAAAGTAAAAAGAAAAATTTATAAAAAATGTATATGAGCTCTCTTTCTAAGCTTTATCGTTATATTAAAAAAGTACACATGACAGTTTTATAAATTGAATTGAAGAAATTTCTTCAATTTGAGGAAATCTTTGTCCTGTGGAAAGGAAAGAGAATATTGATTTCCTAACCTAATTTTTAATGAGGATTCCCATCATCAGTGTACTCCACTTAAATATAAACTCAATCCAAAATACGCAAGTTTGGAAAAAAATTAAGTGCAAGTGATGCTCTTATTATATACAGTTCTTTATAGCCTAATCTGGCTCTTAAACCGAATATAAAGTAAGAACAGCGAATTCTTTATATTAAATTTATTTTTTATTTATATCACTGAGGTTACATAATAACCGAGTGATAATGGGCTCAGGTACACTATCGCTTAACAGAAGCAAGCAAGACCCTTAGAACAAATTAGGGACGGGACAATTCTACATAACATATATAACTAGTGCGTGCGATTGTGAGCACATATCACTTTATAAAATGGAATGCTTCTTTCCCAATAGCCTATATAATAAGCTCTATCTCCAAGGTTTAATGTTTAGAGGACTGCAAAGAGCAGCTTGTTTTCTTGTTCATTTCTTTCTTGGCAATCCCATCAGGCACATATCCTCAAACGCTCTGACTCCGATCTGCCGCGCTTTTAACTTCTCAATTTTCTTTTTAAGTTTTATACAAGGCATGCAATGCAATACCCCCCATCATATCCATATGTCATCATATGTTCGCATGCTTTCTGAGTTACTTTTAAAGAGCCGTACCAGACCCATTTAGCTGCTAATATCACCCTTGTTTTTTTTCTTTGATGTAGCAGGCCCTAAATTGGTGCTTCTGTGTAAGGCGATGTGGCATCAAGGATTTTACAGGTAATGACCCGTGAAAAAAAAAAAAAAAAAAAACTTATATTACTTCTGCAATTTCAAAAGACAGTTTTGTGGGGCAGTTCCTATGAGTTTTGCTCTCCCCTCTCTCTCTCTCTCTCTCCTCTCTTCCCTTTTCTTGGTAATCATCTTGACCACCAAACACACCATACCAATCTGAGAAACCTTTTTCTCTTCTCGTGGTTGTGGCAAATGCTAGATATATAGACCATCGGATTTGGCCTTAGGTGCTGTAAAAGAAAATTTATGTAGTTTTTTAACCACCAATTTAATTTTAAATTAAGTTTTCATGAGAAAAAAACAGTATAAAAAAAAAAAAAAAAAATAAGAAAAAAAAAAAAAAAAAACCAAAACACACACAAAAAAAAAAAAAAAAACACACAAACACACCCATAACACAACCACACAAAAACAAACAACAAAAACCACTTTACCCACTAAAACCAATTTAAAAAAGCTAGAGAAAAATTGTTTTTTTTTTATGGTAAGTTTTTTTTTTTTTTTTTAAACGGCACCCTTAAAAGCCCAACCAAAAATTGCCAAAAAAAGTAAAACTAAGTGGCCCAAATTTTTTTTGGTTTTTTTTGCCCCGTTTATTTTGCCTTTTTAACCCAACGAAAGTTTTGGCAAAAGTTTTTTTTTTGCCTTGAAAGAAAAAAATTTTTATGAAAATTTAGCCTTACATTTTTTTTGGTAACCAAAACTTTTTTTTCCAACAAATTGCAAATTTGGATTCCTTTAATTTTGCCAAAAGGTTTTTTCCCAATAGAAATTTTAATTCAAAATTTTTTCAAATTGTTTTTTTCCTTTTTGTGTAAAAAAAATCCAAAAAAGCGGTACGGGTTTTTTTTTTTTTTTTTTTTTTTTTTTTTTTAAAAAAGGAAAAGGCCCAAAAATGCCAAAAGGACCTGAAGCAACGAAGTTTTTTAAAAATTTGTGGAAAATTTTCTTTCCAACCTGTCCCGTTTTTTTAAGGTCCAAAATTATTCGCCCCTTCCACCCAAATTTTTTTGGAAAAAAATTTTAGCCCAAAATGTATTTTTTGAGTTTTTTTTGGGTTTGCCCACGAGTTTTTTTTTCTTTTTTTTTGGTTTTTTTTTACTTTCTTTTTCAACTTGCCAAGACAAATTGTTTTTAGTATTAAATTGAATTTAAAAGAAAAATTTTAAAATACAAAAAATAAAATTTAAATTTTTTTTTTTAAAAGGGGAAAAACCTTTTTTTTTTTGTAACAACTTTTTTTTTTTTTTCCCCACTTTTCCCTTGTCCCAAACCCCCTGGTTTTTTTAAAAAAAATTTCTTTTTTTTTTTTTTTTTTTTTGATTTTAATAATGACAAAAAATATCCTAAGACCCTTTTTACAAAATTAAAAAGTTAAAATTGTGAATAAAAATTTAAATTTTTAAGTAAAAATATTTTTTTAAAATTGAAAAATTTTTACCGCCCCTTTTTGGCCTTAAAAAGAAAAGGAAAATTTTTAAAGAGTTTTTTTTTAAATTTTAAAACTGAAAAGTAACTAAAAAAAAACTTTTTTTTTCCCCCGAAATTTAATTAGGCTTTTTTTTTTTTTTAAGGTTGGTTTTAGGGGTTTTAACAAATTAAACTTTTTTTTTGCAGGAACAAATTTTTATGTTCCAATAAAATTTTATCACCTTGTCCAAAATTAACAAATAGAAACCCAAAGTTTTTAATTGGTTTAAAAAAACTTAAAATAATGCGGAGGAGGGTAGGGAGTAATTTTTTTTTTTAGAAAAGTGAAAATTTTGGAAAAACTTTTCTTGCCTTTTCTTTTAAAGTTTTTTTTTTATTGTTTTTTCCCTTTTTTTTATCAAAGTGGAAGGAGTTTTTTTTTTAGGGTTTCTTCTTTTTTTTGGGCGTTTTTGGATTATGAAAAAGCAATATTTTTATTAGAAATAAATTTTAAAGTTTTTTTTTTTTAAACATTTAAATAATGAAAAAAGAGGAAAATGGTTTTTCCAAAGTGGGGAAAATTTTCCTTTTTAAATATTTTTTTTTAAAAATAATGGAAAAAGAAAATTTTTTTGCTTTAAAGAATAAATTATAAATTTTTCTATCTTAAAACATTTTTATTTTTTGAAAAAAAGGCGGGGCAACGATTTTATTTTTTTTTTTCAAGATTCCATTGAAAAAATTTTAATTCTTTTAATTTTAAAATAAATTAATTAAATTAAAAAAAATTTAAGATTTTTCTAATGGTTTTTTTTTTTTTTTGAATTTTTTTTTTTTTTAAAAAGTTTCACACATTAAACATTTTGGTTTTTTGGGGCAATTTTAATAAAAAAAATTTAAAAAATATTTAGGTTAAATTTTAACCAAATTTACTTCCCCTTTTAATAATTGTTGCTTTCAAAATCAAAAGAAAGAAATTTTTTTTTATTTTACTTACGAATTAACACATGGCAAAAAACCTTTTTAACGTTTTGAGGCCTTAAAGGGGCCTTTTTTTTTTTTTAAAAACCAATCCAATGTAAAAAATATTAATTTTTTATCGAATTTGCAAATGCAATTGAAGGTTTTTTTTTTTTTTTGGACTGAAAAAAAGTAAAAAAATTTTTTTTAAAAATCAATCCCAAAAAAAAATTTGGTGAGAGTTTTGTTTTTTGGGCGTGGGAATGAAAAAAGAAAGAAAAGGAAAAAAATACCCAATTTTTAAATTAGTCAACTTTTTTTAAATTAATTTTTTGTTTTTACAAATCTTTTGCTAGATTTTTTATTTTTAACAACAATTGGAAAAAAACAATTCTTTTGACACTTTTTTTTTTTTTTGGGTTTTTTTTTTTTTTTTTTTTTTTTTTTTTTTTTTTTTTTTTTTTTTTTTAAAGATTAAGAACTTTAAAGAAGCCCTTTTTTTTTTTTTTTTTGGGTATTTTGGTTGAAGGGAATCATAATAAGATTTTTTGAAATTTTTTTTTTAAACATGATTAAAATTTGTTTTTTTTTTTTTTTTAAATAATGAATTTCCAAGAATCAGAAATTTTTTTTTGGAGAACTTTTGGGCCCGACCCTTCAGCTTGGGTCCAAAGTAGAAAGCTTTTTTTTTCTTTTGGAAAATTTTTTGAAAACTTTTTTTTTGACTTTCGACCGAGGAACCAACTTTTTTTTTTTGAAATTTTTTTGGAGATTCCCCACATGCCAGATAGCCCTGTTTTTTTGAAAATTGAAATTCCAATCCAAAAACAGGGGCCGAAAACGGCAGGCAAAAAAAAATTTTTTTTTTTCCCTAGTGGTAAACGTAAAAATTAAATAAAGGCATTTTTTTTTTTTTTGCATGAAATTAACGTTTTTAACAATTTAATTACCCTTTTTTTTTTTTTTAAAGAGTTAAAATGAAATTTTTCCTTTTTTTTTGAAAAAAATGAAACTTTTTTTTTTGGGTGGCGCAAAAAGCCCCAAAAAATTCTTTTTTTCAATAAGCAAAATTCCAAAATTTTTTTTTTTAGAAGGAAATTGAAAATATTTTTTTGTTAGATTTTTAATTTTAATGTTTTTATTTTTTTTCCCATTAATTTTATAAATTTAATTGTAAATCTTTTTTTTGCCTTGCAAAAACAAAGATCAAGTTAATGTTGGGGAAGCTTTTGGGTTTTTCCAAATCTCTTTGGGAAGCAAAATCAGCCCGATTTGTGACCGAAACAAAAACTCGAGGCGGAAGCTTTTTTTTTTGACACAGTTTCCCTTACAAATGAACTAAGCAAAACGACCTTTTTTTTCGGACCCCTCCCAGTAAACCTTTTTTTGAAAAACATGCTTTTTTTTTTTTCCCCAAAAAAACCCTTTTTTTAGCATCTTTTTTCCAAATTCCTTCATTTGCCTTTAAAGAAGAAGACCACCAAACAAAAAAGCCACCGTTCCCAAAACCACCAAAAAAAGTTACCTTTTTACTTAATTCTCTTTTTTTTTTGCACCAAATCCTTTTTTTTTTTTTACTTTAAAAAAAATTTTAAAATGTTTGTTTTTTTATAATGCATTAAAAAATTATTTAATTATGTCCTTTTTTTTCTAAAGCCACTTTTTGGCATAGGGTTTTTGGAAACAATTTTTTTTTTTTTAAATTAACCAAAAAACCCACAAAAAAACCCCACCACAAAATTTTTAAATTAGCGATTTTAGAGTTTTTTTTTTTTTTTTGTAAAATTTAATCGGAATTTTTTTTTTTCGGATTTTCAAACCCTAAAATTTTTTTAGCCCCCGTTTTTTTTTTTTTTTTAAATATAAACGAGTTTTTTTTTTTGTTTTTTTTTTTTTTGTTTTTTTTTTTTGCCTTTTTTAAAAATTCAAAATAAAAATACAAAATTTCGTCCAAAAAAACGGGTTTTTTCCGTGTTTCTTTTTTTTTTGGGTTTTTTTTTTTTTTAACCCAATACAAACATGTTTTTAATTTTTTAAAAATAAGAATTTTTCGTGGGGTTTGGGTTTTTTTTTCATTATCGTGGTTTTTTTGGGTTGGTTTTTTTTTTTTTTATTTTAAAAAAAAGGGTTTTAAAGCAAAAAGGTCAAATGCCCCCGTTAAAAAAAATTGAACCGCTTTTTTTTTTTTGCTTTAAATTTTTTAAAATGGGTTTTCCCGTGTTCAAAGGTTTTTTTTTGAAAAAGTTTTTTTTTTTAAACCCCTTTTTTTTTTTTTTTAAACTTGAAATTGAGTTTATTTGTTTCGAAATTGACCCGAAAATCTTGAACAAAATTACCAAAACACCGAAAAATTTAACCCAGCCCTTTTTTTTTGACAGCGCCTTTTTTTTTTTGTTTGTTTGGGTGAACTTTTTTTGGGGTTTTTTTTTTTTTTAAAGACTTTTTTCCTGCTTTTTTTTTTCTTTGAAAACATTTCTTTTAGGTTTTTTGAAATTCAAAAAAAACCAAAAGAACTTTTTCCAAATCCCTTTCAAAAATTTATGCCGTTAAAAAATTTTAAGTAAAAAAAAAAGAAAAAAAAATTTTTTAAAGCTTTTTTTTTACCATTTTTTTTGCCTAAATGGATTCAATTTCCATTCAGTTTTTTTTTTTTCAATTTTAAATTTGACCCCAGGACTTATGCAGAGCTTCAAAAATTCAAACCAAGGGGGAATTATTCTCAGCCCTAAAATTCTTTTTTTTTAATTTTTTTTGGAAAAAAAGAAACCTTTAAAATTTCCAACTATTCTTTTTTCCAAAAATGCCAGTTTTTGTTA
>FXXK01002059.1:19606-36585 GCA_900184695.1 Betula pendula
ATGATTGTTCGTGCAAGGCGTTGGTGATGAACGGGTTTCACCCGGATCCAATCGTCATCTTGGGCTGTTATCATCCTACGTGATTCGGATTGGGTTCCTCCTAATAGTTGCTTTCATTCTATCTTGCAGTCGTATGTATGGACGCTGCATGGTTGGCTGGAATCTGTCAATCGGCTCTCGAAAGAACCTTCCTCTCACAATCAGTCATTGGTAAGGTGATGTCCCAGTTGCGTTGATTGGCATGATCAGGATAAATGTTTGCTCTGATACCAACTGATGTACGGGAAGACTTGGTAAACAAGTCCTGAAGTGTTTGCATCTCAAGCTTAAGAATAAAACATGCCCGCATGCTTAAGTAACAAAACTCACAGAATATGAGATAATTCTCTGATTTGAAATAAATATTCAATTGACTTGATTGTTTTACAATGTAGTTCACCATATTTATACTAGTAGAAAACTGAAGAGAAAGAACTAATCTAGTAGAACAAGTAAACCTAATCTTAGTAAGAAAGAAATAATTACAATACTTAAAGGAAGAGAAAATAAATATAATCCTAGAAAGGAAGAAAAAAGTCTGACTTGGGAAGATAAATAGAATAAAATAAAATCAAAGAAGATCTTAGAAATTGGTGTCACAAAATCATCATTAATGCGCCAGCTTGTGAAGATCTTTTAGAACTTCATCTGATCTCTCGATTGAATCTTCGTATGGAGTCTCGGTAGATTCTTCGATGGAATCTGGTAATCGCCGCGCCGCTCTCGGATTGTAAGCTCGGCTTCGGTAAACGCTACGCGTCTCGGATTTCCGTTCGGATCTCGAACTTTCCGTTCAGCGTATTGGGTATCATTAGGGAAGATCTTCCTCGAAATGGCCATCGGAAGCTAGTCTTGATCTCGGTAACGTTCCGTCTCGGTCTCCGGTATGAACTCTAGAGACTTTTGGATCGCTCGAAAAGTTTTTGGCTATCGGATGTAGCATCTAACATCATTAATTACCACCATCCCGTTACTCTGATACGTCTTCCTTGACAGAATTGACGTCTACTGCGCGAACATGCGGCTTAAGAGGTAAAAGTCTAAATACTTACTAAAACATGAAAAAAAAAAAAAAAAGAGAGAGAAAATTGGGAGTGTCGAGCCCCCATAGGCCATTTGAGGTGGCCGGCCACCCATTCCGGTAGATGGGGGTGGTCGGCTACCCCTAGCCCCGCCAAATGGCCATGGGAGTTCAACTACCCCTTTAAGCAAAATGGATGGCAAGCTACATCCAAAACCTTTTGGAAGTGGTTTCGGCACTATCACTTGGACCCTTAAGGATGGTCCGAACCAAATCATAGCCATGGTTGTGAGCCCATTCTAGCCAAATGGGAGTTGTAGTTCGGTCACCTCTTGGCTAAATGAGGGTGGCGAAACCACTCCAAAGGGTTAAGGGTGGCTCAGCCCACCGATTTGGACCTTGGGGGTGGCGAACCACCCTTTTGGCGGAATGGGGTGGCGAGTCATTCATTGCACTTTATTTTTATTTTTTTTCTTAAGGAATATTAAGTTTTTAGATTTTTTACCTTTTAAAGTCGCATGTGCCGCGCAAGGTTATGTCGATTCCGTCCAGAGAAGAAGGGTCAAAGTAACGGACGGAAGTATATTGACAATTCATGAAACTTTGTAGAGATACATTGTCAATTTTTAAACTATTTGGGATGAATTGAAAAAGTAGTCAAAATTTGAGAGGTAAACTTTTTTTTTTTTTTTTTTAACAGCTATTGCTATGTATTCTAATATATTCCAAGGATCCCCGGCTTCCGCTTTGTGAAAAAGTAGTCAACAATGTGGAAATTTGCAACCAAGACTTTTTTGCTGTACTTCACTTGTCATATCAGGATTTGTCATTTGATTCGTTTGAATTTAGTAGGCTAGAGCCGGCACCGGTTTCATTAGCTTCACCTTGTCCAAGTCTTCTAGTCAGGACAAAGACTACGCGTTTGGCCCTAAGTTATCGGGAATGTAATTAAATGAGGAGTAATGACTCGTGTATTTATTTAATGTCTTTTTGAGGTCTTTATTAATCTATATGGACTAATTTTTTAAATATTTAATTTTTTAATTAGAAAAGTTAAGTTTTACTTCTCTTTTAAAAATAATAAAAAAAATTAGTTTATATACGGCGACTGAATCTCTTAGTGTGATGAGGATAAAGCTGGCCGGGTTTCTAGCTTTTACAAACTGCGTGTGTTGCTACCATTATGCTATGTTCGCAGGCTGAGGAACAGATGCTGAAAATTAAAAATACACTGTGTTTGCTAATGAAGAATGATAAAGCTCCAGCCCTGATGGTTTCCTATTGAGTTTTCAAGAAATCCTGGTCTGTGGAGTGCTGATGTTCTTTGCAGGCATAGGGCATTTTTTCCGTTATGGCAGGCTTTGAAATCAGTCAAAGTGCTACTATCATCCCCACATTGGGTGGCCAAAGAAGGTAAATCCCCGAAAATGAGTGATTTTCGTCCTACTCGTTCTTGCTGCATCTGGATTTATAAGTGTATTCACCTAGATTATTAGCGAATCGGCTGGTCTCATTGCTTAGGGCTTTAATTAGTCTAAAACCAACACTGCTTTTATTCTAATCGAAGTATTGCCTGAAAAAGTGTATATTAGCCCAAGAAGTAATTGAAGGGATTATCAAAGACTGATGGGTAAAGCCTCCGTTTGTACGTTGAAGGTAGATCTTATGAAAGCTTATGATTCAGAAATTGGATTTTGCTCTTCAATTGCTTTGGTTTTTTTGGCATGCCCAAAAATTTTATTTCTTGGAGTCGGAGTTGTATTACTTCTCGCCAGTTTTCTGTTGCGCGGTAATGGGCACCTTGTGGGTTTTTTGAAAGGGTAAGCCGTGGTTTTCGGCTGAGGTGATCCTTTATCACCGATATTTGTTTGGTTTTGACAATGGAAGTCTTGTCTTGTTTGTTGGTGGTGTGTGGACTCAAGGGGGGTTTTGGTTAATCATCATCGGTGCTCAAAAATCAGGCTCACTCATTTATGTTTTGTGCTGATCGACGCTTCGTTATTTTCTCAGAAACTAGTGTGCGTTCTGTTGTTGCTATTCAAAAAGTGCTTAAATTGAATTGAGTCTCTTCTTGGCTGGAAAGGCTAATCCTGAAGGAAGAGTACCTTTTTCTGTCTGGGGTGTCCTCTTTCGGTAAACTCAAATTGTCACCACCCTGTAAGAATGGGTGAAGTAATGCTCCCAGTTCGTTATCCCTTGGTGTTCCTTTAATTTCTTCTCCGCGTTGCGTTGGCAGCTGATTGTGAAGCTCTTTTGAAAAATTACTGCTAGGATAACTCTTGGTTGTCTAAGAATTTATCTTTTTGCTGGTAGGCTGCAGCTTCTTGGTTTCTGTGTTGTATATGTTCCAATTTTTACTATAGTCAGCATTTTTATCTTACCTAAAAAGTTAATTCGAGCTATTGAACAGAAGTGTCAATCGTATTCTTTGGAATGGTAAGAGATGAAGTATTGCAGAGCTAAAATTTCCTGGAGTAATGCTATGTTTGGCCTAAAAAAGAGGGGCCCTGGGCATAAAAACTTGAGGAATGGAAAACCGGTCAGCCAGATGCGCCATATATGGACTTTATTTATGAGGCAGGATCCTTTGGGTTGCATGGGTGCATGTTTCTTTCTTTTTTTTTTTTTTTTTTTTTTTCAGTGCTGTGAAGGGGGAGGAGTTTTTGGCAGTTAGTATTCCCCAAATTTGTTCCTGGAGTCTGGAGAAAACTGTTGAAGTTGAGAAATGAAGGCCAGAAATTTTCTTCTCTTTGCTGTTGGTACTGGACAGAAATTCTCATCTTTGGGTTTGATGCTTGGCACCCAATGGGGTTCTCGTATGAGAAAGTTATGGGCATCTGGGTCATTTTATGGATGCCCATATAAGCTAAGAGGTCGGTTAGCACTCTAGTAATAAATGCGATGGTCACTGAATTGGAGGTCCTGCTCGCTCTGATCAGCTTGTCACCATATCAAAGCAACTGAGTTTTGGTCCTCTTGGTGGAAGGATATTCTGCAATGGTCTGGTTAAAAAAATGGGGTATGTATTCGTGCTCAAAATACTGTGGGCATGTCCAATTCATGTTAATCACGCCATTGTGGATTGGTGCTTTGTGGTTTGGTGTTCATTTTGTCCATTCTAAGCAAAGCTTTTGTTTGCTTGGGTTGGCAATGAGGGATCCGCTTCGACCTGGAGAAGTTATTATTGGTGGCTTTTAGTGGGATGTGAAGTGCAACCTTTTGGCAGATTTGGTATGAGGATAGAGATATTTATTCTCCTCTCTTTGCGCGGGTTTCGTAGTAGGATTTGGAAACATGTTTTGAGGCTATGTGGAGTTCCTCACCTCGGTATACTAGTAAGAAGTTTCTTAGGCTGCACAAGCTAACATTTGGGTAGACTTGAGTGTATGGGCGACGCGAGGGGGTAGACTATGAAGAAGAGCTTTATGATACTGCAGGTTGATGTTTGGTCTTCAATTTATAATATATTGGAAACAAAGGAATTGCTTTAAGACATTGGAGCAATCATCCTTGGGTCCTGAAGAGCAACTCCTAAAGCAGATTACAATAGGGAACGTGAAACGTTCGGTTTATGTCAGAAGGCCCAATTTAGGAAGACATGCGGGAAATGGTATTCTTGTTATGCTTGGGATATGATGGGATTTGTTTTTAATTTTGTAGAGTTTCATACTGAATATAGAGTATAAGATCGTTGGATGTATAAGGTTTCTGAAACTTAGTAATTTTGCTAAAGTTTTTGTTTGTATAGAGTTTTCAATTTTTGGTAATGAAAGTTTAATCATCATCAAAAAAAAAAAAAAAAAAAATTAGCTATATACTATCAAAAAGACTCTAAAAAAATATAGAGGATGAACAGACATTATTCTTAAATAAGTATACCGATTAATGAACCCATGATGATACACTTAGTTTATTTATTTAATTTGCTTTGAATTTCTCGGCTCCTCTGGTCAAAGATATCATTGAATTTATGGTGATGCATAAGAGCAAACTCCTGCTCTTATGCTCACTATAATTCATAGATATTTGACCAGATGGACGAGAAAATCACAAGCATAATAATATAATAAAGGCAGTTACTCATCATGGGTTCAATTATCGGTATATTCCTTATTTAAGAATAATGTTTGTGTTCTACTCTATATTTGTTTTGATCTTTTTGATATATATAAACTAAATTTTTTTTTTTTTTTTTTTTGATGAATGATTAAACTTTCATTACCGCAAACAATGAACTCTATACAAAGCAAAACTTTAGCAAAATACTAAAGTTTCAAACGCTCACTATACAGTCAAGATTCTATATCATATATTCAGTATGACTCCCTACAAAATTTAAAAAAATCCCATCAATAGATCCAGGCATTACAAAGAATAACATTTCCGCATGTCTTCCTAAATTTGCCTTTGGACATAAACCGAAGTTTTCCACTTCCATTTACTGCTTTAGGAGTTGCTTTCGACCAATGATTATTCCTGTCTTAAAGCATTTCTTGTTCTCGCAATATTATACTCAATAGGAAGAACAAAATAACTGGCAGATATAAGCTTTCATATCTACCCCTCCACTCCTTCCAGTCCGCACAAAGACACACATCATCCCAACATGTAGAGGTGGACTGGCAACTCCACATAGCTCCATAACATCGTTCCAAATTCTACTAGCTGACCCGCAAAGAGAAATAAATGATCTCTATCCCTCCTAATACCAAATGTGCAAAAGATGCACTTCACATCCCCAAGAAAGCCCCAACATAATAACTTCCTCCCAGTCGAAAGCGCATCCCTCATTGCCAACCAAGCAACAAAAGCTTGCTTAGGAATGGAAAAATGAAACCAAACCAAAGGCCACCAATCCACAATGGGGTGCTTAACACGAATGGCATCCCAAGTATCTGAGCAAGAATACATACCATTTTTTGAAGCAAACTATTGCGGAATATCCTTCTCACCAAGAGGAACCAAACTCAGTTTGCTTTGAATGGTGACAAGCTGATCAGAGCGAGCAGGCCTCCAATTCCAATGACCATCATTTATTACAGAGTCTAAACGAGCCTCTAGCTTACTATGGGCATCATAAATGACCCGATGCCCATACTTCTCATAGAGAACCCCATCTGGGTGCCAAGCATCAAACCAAAGATGAATATTCTGGCCAGTACCAACAGCAAAAGAAAGAAAATTTCTGGCTTCATTTCCCAACTTCAATAGTTTTCTCCAACTCCAGGAACAAATTTGGGGAATACTAACCTGCCAAAAACTCCTCCCCTTCAACAGCACTGCATGCACCCATGCAACCCAAAGAGATCCTGCCCTCATAAATAAACTCCATATATGGCGCATCATGGCTGCACGGTTCCATTCCTCAAGTTTTTTAATGCCCAAGCCTCCCTCTTTTTTAGGCAAACATAGCATACTCCAGGAAACTTTAGCTCTAGAAACACCTTCATCTTTACCATTCCAAAGAAATCGATTGAACTTCTGTTCAATAGCTCGAATAACCTTTTTAGGTAAGATAAAAATGCTACTATAGTAAACTTGAACACTATACAACACAGAACCAAGAAACTGCAGCCTACCAGTAAAAGATAAATTCTTAGACAACCAAGAGTTTATCCTAGCAGTAATTTTGTCCAAAAGAGCTTCACAATCAGCTGCACGCAACCGAGAAGAAATTAAAGGAACACCAAGATAACGAACTGGGAGTTTACCTTCACACATCTTCAGGGTGTTGACAATTTGAGTTTTTACCGAAAGAGACACCCCAGCACAGAAAAAGGTACTCTTCTCAGGATTAGCCTTCAAGCCAGAAAGAGACTCAAATTCATTAAGCACTTTTTGAATAGCAACAACAGAACGCACACTAGCTTCTGAGAAAATAAGAAGGTCATCAGCAAAACATAAATGAGTGAGACCGATTGTTGAGCACCGATGATGATAACCAAAACCCCCTTGAGTCCTAGCACACTCAGCCAACAAACAAGACAAGACTTCCATTGTCAAAACAAACAAATATGGTGATAAAGGATCACCCTGCCGAAAACCACGCTTACCCTCAAAAAAACCCACAAGCGTGCCATTCACCGCCACAGAGAAACGGGGAGAAGTAATACACTCACGGATCCAAGAAATAAAATTTTCGGGCATCCCAAAACAACCAAGGCAATGAAGAGCAAAATCCCAATTTACTGAATCATAAGCTTTCATAAGATCTACCTTCAACGTACAACGAGCTTTACCATCAGTCTTGTGATAATCCTTCATTACTTCTTGGGCTAATAACACATTTTCAGCAATACTTCGATTGGGAATAAAAGCAGTTTGGTTAGGACTAATTAAAGCACCTAAACAAGAGACCAGCCGATTCGCCAAAATCTTGGTAATACACTTATAAATCAGATTGCAGCAAGAGATAGGACGAAAATCACTCATTTTCGAGGGATTTACCTTCTTTGGCACCAATGTGATGATAGTAGCATTTACTGATTTCAAAAGCCTACCATAACGGAAAAAATCCCTAATAGCTGCAAGAACATCAGCACCTACCACAGACCAGGATTTCTTGAAGAACTCAATAGGAAACTCTTCAGGGCCTGGAGCTTTATCATTCTTCATTGCAAACACAGTAGTTTTAATTTCAGCATCTGTTACCTCAGCCTGCAACATAGCATAATGAGTAGCAGACACACGCTTTGTAATAAGCTGAGAAACCCGGCCAGCTTTAGCTTCATCAAAACTAAGAGATTCGGTCCCTAGAAGCTTCTCATAAAAATCCACAACAACCTGCTTGATTTGATTCTCCTCCTCTACTTTTACACCATTTCCATCCCATAAATGAGTGATTAAATTCCGAGAGGTTCGAATTTTAATCATTTTATGAAAATAAGAGGAATTATGATCACCCAAATTCAACCATTTAACCCGAGACTTTTGCTTAAAATAAGCCTCCTCCGCCTTGCTGATCGAAAGAAATTCATGAAGACATTCCTTTTCCTTGATAAGGCACTCAGCTTGCCCACCAAGCAGCAACACATCCTTCTGGGCCTGTTCCAAACCTGTCCTAGCATAGCCACCTTCTGATGAATAGCCCATAGCAATCAAAGTTTTTTTCCTTCAAACTTGCTTCACAGCCTTTAATCGAGCATATAGAGCAAACATAGGAACTCCAGTAAACTTCTAACCTCCACCCCTCCGACACCAGCTAAGAAATCTGGATTCTCAGCAAACAATAGCTGAAAATTTGAAAGGTCGAGGACAAAAACTCTTAAGCCTTCCCGACAGTAATTACAGATGGAGAGTGTGATCCGAAACCCCTGCAAGAAATCAACCTGAGTATTGCCATAAAGCCCCATCCAAGCTTCATTGGCAAGCACTCTATCCAACTTCTTTGCCACAAAACAAGAAGCTTCTTGCTTATTACACCAAGTAAATAAACTTCCAGAGAAATTTAAATCAGAGACCTCAAGAGTATTTAAACAATCTCTAAATTCAAGTTCATACGAATTCAGATTTTCCTTACCCCATTTCTCCTTGGAATGCATGACAACATTAAAATCGCCCCCAATCAGCCAAGGAGAAGAGTTGACAGCAATTTTAACCATCTTCAAAGAATGCCACAAAGCCCTCCGCTCTATACCCTTATTTGCACCATAAACAAAAGAATGAAACCAAATCATATGTTCATTTGCCACTTCAATCTTGCAACTGATTTCCTGCATACTCTTACTAATAATATCCACCTTCAAAAAATTTGGATCCCAACAAATCCAAATTCTGCCATTATGATGACACTCATAATTCGAAGCAAAACCCCAACCAGATAAAATATCACCATGAATCTTTACAGAGTTCTCCCTTTTTACCCTAGTTTCAACTATACACAATAAATGAATATGAAACCTTTTAACCAAACTTCTAATCTCCCTTTGTTTGGAGAGGTCATTTAGACCTCTAATATTCCAAGTGATAATCTTCATAGAGTAGGTGAAAAACCCCTACCTTGGTGACCATCCTCCTCCTCCTCTGGCCCCTTCCTTTCACTCTGATTTGCCTTCAGCCTAGAGTGCTCCTCATTTAAAGCATCTTCAATAATCTTTTGAATAGCATTAATTGCCACTTTACTTTTTTGTATTTCTCTTCCTTCCACCTCAACAGCCTTCTTACTGCGCAGAGCCTCAAAAGAATTAGACCACGCCTTTGCATCAGTACCATTCTGCTTCCCTTGAACAACAACCGCAGGGCTGTTCTCCACAGCAAGCAGCACCTCTTTTTTCTTCCCTGATTTCGGCTGCTGAGCCACATCCCCCTCCTTTTGCACTCCTTTGCCTGACTGGGTTTTAATATTCTGCCTCCCAACCTGAATGTTTTCTTTTTCAGCCTGTTTTGGCAAAACACGGGCCTTTGGAACCCACATCTTCTTCTCCACCTTAGGACAAGAATAAATAGCATGTCCAAAAGACTTACAATTTTTGCATTGAACTGGAATCCAAGGATACTCCACTGCAATGGGCACCATACGTCCACCAGCACCTTTGAGCAGAATTTCCCTAGGAAAAGTTGAATCAGAATGAACTTGAACCAATACCCTAGCAAATCCAAGTCTCTCTTGGTCCTCCGTAATAGAACTAGCTACATAACTCAAACAAGTAGGAGTCCAGAATTCCATAGGAAGATGAAAGAGCTTAATCCAAATTGGAATTGAGGTAAGGGACAGCTTCAGAAGCTGCATCCCAGGTTCCCACCTACGAAGAACCAACGGCTTATTTGAAATATGCCAAAACCTAGCCTTTAACACTTCATCACGAGTGGCCTCATCAGCAAATCGGAAAATAAACATGCCATTCTCCAAAAGAAAAACCTCCACCTTTCCATATTGCTTCCAAATTGTATCCACTGCCTTCTTTACAAGATAATAAGGGAGAGGCTTATCAAGGAACTGCCCAACAAGACTGGGACGCCACTTGAAAATGCCTTCCTCAATTGCTTCCATAGGAGGAGAAACAACAATCTTCTCATCAACAACTTCCGGCTCAAAGAACTGCAAGGAAGAACCCACTGATTTTCCAGATCTGAACAACCCACGCCAATCTTGCTTCGGGGCTTCAACAGAAGAAGGAACAACTCCAACATCTGCTGCGATTGACGGTGGTTCAGCAACCGGAGAAGACGCAGACCGCATATTACTTCCACCCAAGCTATTTTCCCCTGTTTCCATGCGTCGACTCTGCCCAAGCGACTCACAGAAACCCATCACAAGCTCCTCCTCAACCAGCTCCTCCTCAACCAGCTCTTCGACCTCCTCAACCACCCCGGCATTACCTTCCATCACCTCAATAACCTCAGCACCAGATTTCAGCACTGAGCTACCCAAAGGAGAAACCTCTTCCACACCCACCCGAGCATTTTTCCCCCTTCCACGACCTCTTCCTTGTTTCCGCGCCATACAGAGAAAAACCAAACCAGAGCAGAAATTCCGGCTAGAAGACCACCGGAATCATCTTCCGATGACCGAACGAGACAACCACGCGCTTCCACGCGCAAGATCTACCCACGCCAAACGTCTAAACGACCCAAGGGATTCCCAACTGCCTCAGAGCAAAAAAAATTCTTCAGCCACGTCAGCAAATCCCCCATCTTTCATGTGTTTCATCTTCTCTAACTCAGCAAGATTGCATAAGATCATGAATTTTTTTGCTTTGCTTCTTTTACATGCGATTGAAGGCCTATGTCCTAGAAGAGCAAGGAAACCTGCTAGAGCTGGTGGATCCAAAGTTTGGTTCAAGCTACCCCACCGAAGAGGCAATGAGAATGCTCAATTTGGCTCTCTTATGCACCAACCCCTCTCCCACTCTCAGACCATCAATGTCTTCTGTAGTAAGTATGCTTGAAGGAAAAATTCCAGTTCAAGCACCAATAATCAAGCGAAGTGAAACAAACCCGGATGCAAGGTTCAAAGCCTTTGAGAAATTTTCCCAAGACAGCCAATCACAAATCTCTACATTTTCGCAAGATAGTCAAATGCAGAGAGAAATTTCAATGACTGTGCCCTGGATTGATTCCTCCATTTCTCTCCAAAGTACGAATGACACCCGAGACCATTCTTTATCAAGCAAGCTTCTTCAAGATCTATATGATGTAAATTTAGAGTAACTGATAAATAAGGAGAAGAACAAAGATTATGAAATTATTTTCTTATTTTGGTTAGATTCTTATGTAAAGGAGCTATTTGACAAATATTTATATTGTTAGATGCTTTTAGATTATTTACCAGATTGGTTTAGAGAAAGTTACATGAGTTTTTTTTTTTATGAGATTCTGTAGCACTGATGACATTCTGCCTGTTGGTTTATTGCACCATAAGTCTTCTAAAGATTTATTAAATTTAAATGCTCTTTAGGCCAATTATTAATGTCTCCAGGACTATGTGTATATTTAATCTTTGACTTGAAGTTGGCCAAACAAAAGCATGTCTTTATTATATGAGAAATGCTACAAACACTCTCAAGTCCACATTTTTTAATGTGGTATGAAAATCACCATTAGACCTAAAATTTAATAGTGATTCATCTAATAAGATCCAATAGTGATTTTTATGCTACATGGAGATGGAGGAGTGTAGATTTAGGAGTATGGACTTTAGGAGTGTGTGTAGTGTCTCTCTTCTTATATAACTATCATGAATGCCAACCCGTTTGCAGCCACATGCCTCTGCCAACAAAGAAAACAGGAGAAACAGGTAAAGATGGCAAGAAGTTGTAAACCCTTGTAAGGGATGTAATAATAGGAGTATACAACTAGGGGGTTTATTGGTGTAATTGAATAATAGTTGGGCCCCAATTGTAACAGGCTTTTTGTTATAGTGGTTAAAGGAATCCAATAGTTGTTTAGAGTCTATAAGAGCACTAGCAACTGCTTTCCTAAGATTTTTACTTAGTTTAGGAAATCAAACTATTTTTTACTTCCTTATTTAAATAATCTTCATAGTAACTTCCCTTATAATTTTCTTATACTATTTAAATATTCTTTAAATTAAATGGTAGAAGAAAGAGAAAGAAAAGATAAACTATTTAAATATTGTTTTAAACAAATGGTAGAGGAAAGAAAAAGGAGAGAGAAAGTTTTTTTTTATACTAAAATAATGCTAAGGGAACAACTTTTGGTTCCCTAGATGAAGGGAACAACTTTTGGTTCCCTTGGTGTTTCTATAGTTTAGGGAAGCTGCTGCAGAGGTTTTTTTTGAGTTTTTTTTTTTAACAGTTTTTCCTACACTAGGGAAGGGAATAGGATTTAAGAGAAGCTGTTGTTAGTACTCTAAAAGGGAAGCCCAGATTGCAAGGGAGGTATGAAAGAAGTTAAGTGTTGATTAGTCTTTTTTTTTTTTTTTTTTCTAGTCAAATAAAGGAAAAGGGTTACATGAGAATAAACAAACGAAACGAGATGGGCTCCCCAACAACAACAAAGTCTTGATTAGTCTTTTTTAGTCTTGTTAAGGAGATTGAGCAATCTGGAAATAGCTCACATTCTATCGATCTGTAATTAATGTTCAGTACATTCCAATATCATTCAATCGCATTCATTGCCCATATCAACCATCTTTCCCTTACAATCATCTACATCCATTCTTATCCATACAATCCATCATTTACAATACAGAGAATCAAATACATACCAGAAAAGGCATAACAAACCTTTAATAATATAAGTTGTACATAGATGAATTAATTGAGGACGAAAGCATCCATCATTGTACATTTGTGTAGATAATTAGGGGGAAACTACACTTACCCCCTTCCAACTTTCATCTAAATTTATACCCAAATTATAAAATGTTGCAATGTCTTTGTAATATTAAGACCTTAGATTAGTCTAACCTTGTCAAATGGATCAAGAGAAGTCAACGTGAGCAATAAAATTTTTTCAAAGAAATTGGTATTAGAACACATCTTCTATAAAGAGATTTAAAGTGGTCCACATGTCACATATATTCTATATTTTATTATATTATATTAATAGAGTTTTTATTAAACTAAAACTTTTGGGTAATTAAATATATAGATAACTACTTAGGGCAAACCCTCGACCCGTGCAAGGCCTCCCCCCTCCACACGGTTTGGATAAGACTCGGCTTCGCCGCAAGCGTGGTCCTAATGAATTATTTGCATATAAGGAGATTCAAACTTTAGACTTGATAGAAATGTCACCAAGTCCAAGGCCTTCACCATTTTAGCCACCCCCTTTTTTAGAAGTAATAAATTGCATTAAAAATGTGAGAAGGGTACAACCATAGTACAAATGATGAATACAAAAGAAACGCCCAACAAAAAGTTCAAAAAACTCCATGTTCAAAAAACCAGACCAAACTTCAAACCCAGCAGCAACATAAACAACTCTAGGCAATTTTACTCTCAAGCTTCCCAAATTTCTTTACAAGCAAACTTTTTAAGTTCTTTGAAGGTAACCACAAAAGGGTATCTTTTAAGCCAAATTTAACAAAAGACAAACTGCTTTGAATAGAAACCAAATCTTCAGATCTGGCCGGCAACCAACAACAATCTCAATCCTTAATCACACTAGAAAGCTTTGCATCCAATTTGATCCTAGCATCATAGATAACCCTATATGCATATTTCTTAACAAGAACAACCACAGAGAAATACTGATACCATCAGCTACTTGAAATTTCAAAAAATTCTTAGCCACATCACGAAGCTTAGGTTCATTTGGGTATGCGATTTTAAAAATAGAAACTTTAAAATGTTCGATTTGAAAATGTGATTTTTAAAAACGTAGTTAAGCGTTTGTCAAAATCACGATTTGACTTTTAAAATCGTAGTTTGACCTTTAAAATTTTATATTTTTAAAAAAGCACATATTTACTTGTGATTTAAAAACACAAATTTTTTGCATTTTCAAATAACAATTTTTTAAAAAACTCAATTCCCAAACAATTCATTTTTCGCAGTTTGATTTAAAATTATATTTATTGTCTACGAAATTGCAATCCGAGACGAAGCCTAAGAATTTTCCTCCGGCTCTAAGTAGAATCCTGGGGAATATTAAGAAGCCAAAAACATTTGTCCCAAATAAATTTGAAAGCAATGAAAGGAAAAGTAACGACAATACAACGAGTTGTATGAAGACAAGAATAAATTTGACATATCAATTAACAGGAAATACTCGCAGCAAACATTAGAGCGAGGCGCTATGATGGACGGTTTGGAGAGAGGTCTTTGTGTGGCTGCTAAACAGAGGTAGGGACACATTTAGTTTTTTTTTTTTCTTTTTCTTTTTCTTTCTGTCAGACGGTAAGTTGTTGGGAGAAACTTAAGTATATAACATTACTCTTAGATAAATAGGTTAATAGCCCTTTTTTTTTTAAGGAAAATGTTAGATAAATTCTTGAGTAAAGGTGCAATTTGAATTTGATCCTTAACTTTTTAAATTTTGATTTTGGCTATATAACTTTTCACGAAATTTGAAGAAGATCCTTCCGTCAAAATTAGTCAAGTTTGCTGTCTCGATCAACCAAAATAATGCCGTTTAGTGGGGAAAAAAAATTTCTACTCTTTTAAAATTTATATTACATTTATCTAAATTAAAAAATTAAAAATAATTTAAAAAATAAAAATAAAAAATAAAAGACAAAAGCAAGGCATGAGGCCACCCCCTTGGCAAGAGGGGTGGTTCGGCCACCTCAAGCCATTTGGGGGTAGCCGATCGATCCCTTGGCACAAGAGTGGTTAAGGGGGTGCTGAGGTCCCTCCTGCTTTTTTTTTTTTTAATTTTTTTTTTATAATTTTAATTTAAAGAAATGTAATATAATTTGAAAAGAGTAAAAAAAAAAATTCCATAAATGACGTCGTTTTGGCTGATTAACTAACGGATTTTTAAAATCTGACGGTAGACTCGACTAATTTTGATTGGAAGGACCCTTCTTTTAAATTTTACGAAAGTTATTTTGCCAAAAATCACAAATTTAAAAGTTGGGGATCAAATTCAAATCGCGCCTTTACCCAAAGAAATTATCTAACATTTTCCATTTTTTTTTATCGCAACTTATGAAGATATTTATTAATAAATTACCCTAAATTATTGAAAGGATAAAATTACATTTTGCCCCTTCAAACTACCCCCTATAAACAATTATTTTGTTCCAAGTTGCACCCGGGGATGAGTTGGGTCGTTAATTTGGATAGAAAACGTCGCACATTAGCAACACGCGCGTTTCAATTGTTTTGAAGTTACTAGTTTACTGTTACGTGAATAATTGCTTAAACATCTAACCGGATTAATTTGTTAAGTTCGTAGACAAGAACTAAACTCCTTTAAACGCATTAATTGAAAATACAAACTTCCCTGGCTATTTTATTCACTGGAATCCATTGCCTATTAAATAAAACTAAAATTACAATTGCTTAAATAATGATAATGATCAATAATGAAATTAACTAACAATTATAAGATTAATAATACTGCAAGACTTTTATGCCCAATAGACCAACATGCAGAAGCTCAACGTCTTTCACTCCACGTAGAGCTCAACAATTGCTTGCATGAGGTCATTCATCCTTTATGCATGCCGTCTTCCTTCCTTTTCCATAAATGGCCCATGCCCTCTCGTAACATTTCCCTTACTGCAAAACTCACCGTTTGACGGAGAAAAAACAAGGGTTTTTTTTTTGTTTTTCTTCCTTTTGGCGGAAAAATAATAATTTCCCTTGGGTCCAAATTGGCGTTGTCTAACTCATGCGGGTGTGTAACACTGAGTGTGAGGTCCACAAATTATGGAAAACACTTATTAAAGAAAAATAATATTTTTTTCATCTTCATCTATTTATTTTAAAATCAACCATTAAATTTGTAGGACTCACATATTTCAAATCAATTAAACTTACCAACTTCTCCTTTAAATGAAGAAATAGAAAGGGTGAGAAATCAAACTAGTCAAAAAAAGAATCAAAACCAACTAATTCATTGATAAGGACTATTTTAATTTAAGTAATGTTATTTAATAAATTTTTATACGACTGTCGTACAATTTGATGATGTGATAGTAAAAATTAACTATTGAATTAACACTTCATAAAAAAAAATTAAAGATAAATTTTCACTACTACATTATTTCAATTATATGACAATCTAATATATGATATCTTTTACTTGAGCAGGAAAACGGAACACCCACTTCAAACCTGCTCTAAGTATTTCCAATTAAAGAAGATTTCTCATTTTTTGTCTTCAGAATTCTGGGTGTTTTTTTGTTGGCGTCCTTTGTTTCTTTCCTTCTGGGAGTCTTCTTCATTTTTTTTTTGTCGTTTTTCACTTTAGAAAGTGAAATTGAGAAAGAGATAAAGTACGAAATAAAGTAGAGCCGGTGACTATAGACATTCCATGGTGCTTGACTTTTCTCCACCCGACAGTGCCGGCTGCACAATTAATTTATTATTGTCATCTATAAACTCTCTTTGATAACAACCTATAACTTTTCTTTTTAATATCGGAGGATACTTTAATTTATAACCAATTAAAAAAAATATCTGCACAACTTTATTCAACTTCAGCATCCCATGGTAAAATTACAAGGTCCAAATTTGTACGAAACTGATTGGCTTAAATGTTGAATCACAAATCAATCAATTTTAAACCCACACCACATGCCTTGAAAGTAGTATCACATTCTACTTTTAGTATGATAATTAGATAATGTGATGACAGTGATGATGTAACTATTACATAGTGTGTACTACGTATTCTATAATATAATAACAGTTGCCTGTTCCTATTATTATATGATAATATTTTATTTAAAGTTTTTTTTTTTGTAATAATTTTATTTAAAGTTAGTGTAATCAAATATATACAAATTTTGTTGCTAGGTTGTTGCGGAATGTCATATTCACCCTCATTGACACGTTCTTGG
>FXXK01002060.1:0-44613 GCA_900184695.1 Betula pendula
AGCGGCAATGTAATATTATTATTAGTCAATTTTTAGTTTTGGGTTCCACTCGCTCATTTACTTCCATTCACACCTCCTTATTGACTATTCTCCTTATCCTTTTTTTTTTTTTTTTAGAACTTATTCTGTCCATTTATCAATGTCAACTTAATATTTTATTGCGCTTAAAAAAAAAAAAAAAAAAAAAAACTGAATCATTTTATGCTTATAAAAAAACTGAATCATTTTTATACCCATCTTTTTCTTTTTCTTTCTTTTTTATTTTTTAATTATTATTATTTATTATTATTATTATTTTATTTTTTTACTTGTAAGTCATTTTATACCCATCTTTATTTATAACTTTTAGAGCTCATAATTCTGGAATGGGCGTTCTATTTTTGGAGTCGAGATTTTTTCTTTCGACTTTAGCGGGATGCCTCTACCACTTCGAGCATAGGATGCTTTTCCTAAAAAAACATAAAACTTTTGATCTGAGGAAATGTTAATGTATTCTGTTTTTTTTTTAATTTTTATTTTAAATTTTAATTTTTTAAGTTTAAAAAAGGTGTTTTGATATAAAGCGTAAAAATTGATTGTTTATGTTTTTATCAGTATTTGTGTTTAATAGTTATGGGAAAAATCATATTTAGTCCCTTAGGTTTTTATTATGATTTGGAATTTAGTCTTTGAGATTTCTAATTTCAAGATATGGTCCCTAAGTTTTGCCTTAGATTTAAATAGGTGTCACTCTATCACTTTTTCCATCAAAAATGAATGATTTGTCAATATCACTTGTGTTCAATTGCACTGCTATGCGTCTCATATCAACACTTAATATCAATGTTTATATCATTAAGCGCAAATTTCATCCATAAAAAAAAAAAAAAGAAAAAAAAAATCCAACTTCAAAAAACAAAAAATTCATCTTTTTTTTTTTTTCAACTTAATCTTCTAAATTTGTAATATTTAAAAGGAAAAACCCATTAAACTGACGTTGATATGGACCTCGGCATGTCAATAAAGATACACGTGACAAATAGAAAATTATTAATTTTAATGCGTAAAGTATAGAGAGACTAATTTCAAAAACTTGAGTTAAAACTTAAGGATCTATCTTAAAAATTGAAAACTTAAGGACTAAATCAAATAAGATGAAAACTAAAGGGATCAAAATATGATTTTTCCCTTAAATTATTTGTTAATATTTTTATTTTAAGATGAGACAACAAAATAAAAAAAAAACAAAATTTTGAACAAACAAAACAAGTTTGCATTTGATGACCAAATAAAAATACGGAGTTTTAATTTTGAACAATAAAACAAATCTTGGCTTTGTGACAAAAGTTATTCATTCATATTTTCATCCCAATTTCTAATGGAAAGACTTGTCAAGGATTATTTCAGGTATTCCAGATCCATGTCAGCATGCCTTATAGCAATTATACTAAAAAAAAAAAAAAAAAAAAAAAAAGGGTAAAGTTTCTTCCCATTTGGATTTGGCCTTGGATTCTGTAAACACGCTTATGTGTATTTGGGATTTTTTTATGGTAATGGTTGAATATGGACTGGACTTGATTGAATTGGTATGAACATGAATTGTATTTGAAGAGACGATTACAATTGAATCATAGAATGTATTTAAGACTGGAAGGGAATGAACATTACAGTTGTCAAACTAAGGCTATCGGCAAATTTAACTACTGGGTAATAGAAATACTTTTTGGATAAGATTTGGATAACCGCATCCCACTAGGCTTTATACTACCAGACTTTCACTAGCCCAACCGCACAAGCCCAACGCAAGCCTCAGCCCATTAAGCCCAACTTCAATCACCCTTCTTTTCTGGACTCTTCACTTTCTCCCGTATCCTTATCCTTATCTTTACTGGAATTTCCCCTCCTGCCAAAAGATGACGCGTGGCCTTATCTTATCACTATGGAATACAACTCACACTGCCCCATTAGCCGTTTCAGACTTACCCAGAACTTTCGATCCTTCCAACGTCTCTATCGTTCAAACCCGTAACAATACCTCTCCCCTCAAAACACCTTGCCCACAAGTGGTGGTAAGCGTCTTCAAGCTGTGATAAGGTTCCCAGGTAGCTTCAATGGCTAGCTGACCTTGTCAGCGACCAACAATTCCACCAACGGCCGGTTATGAACTTTCGGGAACGGCGGGACAAAATCTCTTCTTTTCTGGCGCAAGTTTGCCATGGGGATCTACCGGTGGAGTTGAGGAATCGCCCATAGTAGTGCTACCCAGCTTCTGTTTAAGTTGAGAGACGTGAAAACTGGGTGAATCAAGGATCCTTCCGGCAGATCTAGTCGGTAAGCCACCGATCCCACCCGCTTTAAAATCCTGAAGGGTCCGTAAATCTTGGTGAAAGCTTAAGATTTCGGCGAGTGGAGACCGAGATTTGGCGATAGGCTTGCAAACGTAAGAACACCCAAGTACCTTCTTCAAAGTTTCTCTCAGTGCGCTTTAGATCAGCATACTTGCATACTTTTTCATGCGGTTTTGGCTTTTTTGCAGGTTTTCCTTGAGCAACTTCAAGATCTCGTCCCTGGATTTCAGCTGCTCTTCCACCGATGCTAACTTGGCAGTCCCCAGCATGTAGGTAAGCAGCCGGGGAGGTAAGTAACCATACATGGCCTCAAATGGAGTGATTCTAGTGGAATGATGCATAGATGTATTATTGCAATACTCTGCTAACGGTAACTAATGGCTCTAATCTTTTGGCTTATCCCTTATCATGCATTGTAGATAATTTTCCACATATTTATTGACTGCTTCTGATTGACCATCTGTTTGAGGGTAATATGCTGTACTAAATGCCAAAAATACCCCCTGTGCTTTGAAAATTTCTGTCCAAAATTTGCTTGTAAATGTTGGGTCTCTGTCTGATATAATAGAATTTGGCATGCCATGAAGTTTGAATAATTGACTGATGAATATCTGAGCCAATTTGTCTGCTGTATATGGATGTTTGAGTGGTAGGAAGTGTGCATATTTAGTTAATTTGTCCACAATGACCCAAATAACACTGAATCCTTGAGAATGAGATAACCCTTCTATAAAATCCATAGAGATGCTAAACGATGGCCTTTCTGGAATTGGTAAGGGCTGTAAAAGTCCCGCAGGATATAAATTTTCTACCTTTACCCTCTAACAAGTGTCACACTCCCTGATGAACTTCTTTATATCAGATTTCATTCCTGGCTAGTAGAAATCCTTTCTTGCTCTATGTAGGGTTTTATCATACCCTGCATGGCCAGCAGAGGGGCTGGCATGCACAAATTGCAAAACTTTATCCTTGAGGGCTGATCCTATATATAGCCTTCTTTTATACAATAGGATACCATCCCTTAAGGTAAATTTAGGGTTCTGTAGTGATCTTTCCTGCAGCTTAAGGAACAATTCTTGCATGTGAGGGTCAGAGTCATAACTGGTCTTCAATTCAGTCAACCATTCCAGTGTAGGGTAAGAAATGACTGCGAGAGTAACTTCCTGCTCATGTTCTTCATTTCTTTTGGACAGTGCATCAACCACTTTATTGTCTTGCCCCTTTTTTTATTCCACTAGAAAGTCATACCCTAGAAGCTTAGAAACCCATGTCTGTTGCATAGGAGTTCCAATCTTCTGTTCCAAGAGGAACTTTAGGCTTTGATGATCAGTCTTGATTTTGAAGGGGTGGCCCAGCAAGTATGGCCGCCATTTCTTCACTGCTGAAACTAGAGCCAATAACTCTTTCTCATAGGTTGACATAGATAAAAATCTTCATTTTAGGGCTTGGCTGTAGAAGGCAATAGGTCTTTGATTTTGCATAAGAACTGCTCCAATTCCCTTCCCCGAGGCATCACACTCAATTATGAATGATTGAGTGAAATCTGGTAGGACCAAAACTGGTGGGTTTGTGACTGCTGCCTTTAGTTCTTGAAAAGCTTTCTCAGCCTCTTCAGACCATAAGAATGAATTCTTCTTAAGTAATTGTGTTAAGGGTGCTGCAATATTGCCATAACCCCTTACAAACTTTCTATAATAGCCTGTAAGACCTAAAAATTCCCTTAGGGCCTTCAATGACTTAGGTCTAGGCCAATCCACCATAGCTTTTAGCTTCTTAGAGTCAGCTTGAACCCCTTCTGCAGAAATGATATGCCCCAAATAATCAATCTCAGGGCAACCAAATTTGCACTTACTCTTTTTTGCATAGAGTTGATGTCTCCTTAGGGTTTCCAGGGTTAGCCGTAAGTGATGTAGATGGTCTTCCAGAGTCTGGCTATATATACGAATATCATCAAAAAACACAAGAATGAATTTTCTTAAGTAAGGACGAAAGATATCATTCATTAAACTCTGGAAAGTTGCTGGTGCAGTAGTTAAGCCAAAAGGCGTAACTAAAAATTCGTAATGGCCCTCATGAGTTCTAAAAGCTGTTTTAGGAGTGTCTTCCTCTTTTACCCGAATCTGGTGGTATCCCGATCTTAAATCCAGCTTAGAATAAACTCTAGAACCATGTAATTCGTCTAGCAACTCATCAATGACTGGGATTGGAAACTTATCCTTCATTGTCTCATTATTCAATGCCCTATAGTCCATGCACATCCTCCAAGAGCCATCAGCTTTCCGGACCAGCAAAACGGGAGATGAGAAGGGGCTTTGAGATGGTTTGATGACCCTTGTAGCTAATAATTCCCGGACAATTTTTTCAATATCTTCTTTTTGACAATAAGGGTATCTGTAGGGCCTGACACATACTGGTTTTGCATCCTGTTTAAGCACTATTGCATGATCATGAGATCTGCTTGGGGGTAGCCCTTTTAGTTCTGCAAAAACATCTTCAAACTCCCCCACTAAGTCATTAACAGCCCCATTTCCCTTCAAAACAGTGATATCTTCAGTATTTTCCAGCAACTGTAAGAAAATTCCTTTCTTGTCTTCTTTAGCTTCATCAGGTTGGTAAGAGTCTATTAACATGTTAGGAACAGCCAATCCTTGTAATAGAAATGTAGTTTTAGCAATTGTAAATTGCATAGTCAAATCCTTGAAGTTCCATAGTATAGAACCTAAGGTAATTAACCATTGGATTCCTAAAACTATATCACAACCAGCTAAATCAAGTACAAAAGCTTCAGCGATACAAGAAAATTTCTGCATTTGGATTCTTACCCCAACACATTTACCTTCACTTAGTAATTGCTCTCCATTAGCAACTTGAACTTTAATTCTGCTCTCTTTATTGCACTGCAACTGAGTTTTTCTCACTAGAGCAACATCTAGAAAATTATGTGTATTGCCACTATCAATAAGGATCACCACCTTTTGATATTCTACCCTGCCAACAATCCTCATAGTTTTAGGGTGTGCACTACCCGTAATAGCATGCAGGGATATTTCANGGATGTTCTTCTGTGTAAGTAAATTCCATATAATCTGATGTTTGTTTATCAGATTCTAGGTTTTGATCAGCCTCTTCCTCTCCCCAACTTTCTACACCTTCAATGATAAAAAGTTTAGGGTTTGGACATCTATGACCTCTATGCCATTTAGCATCACAATTGAAGCATAAACCCTTAGTTCTCCTTTCTTCCATTTGTGCTTGAGAGATTTTCTGTACTGGAACATTGGCCTTTAAAACCCCCCCACTTGTTTGATTAGGAGTAGGGTTAATGACCTTCTGAAAACCAGAATTTGAGGAATTCCAATTGTTTGGTTTATAGTTTCTCCTAGCATTCAAAACGTGCTCCTCTTGAATTTTAGACAATCCATAGGCAGCCAAGAGAGTTCTTGGATTAAACATCCTTACAGGTAGTCTAATTTCTTCTTTTAAGCCACTTAGAAAACAACTTAATTTGAAATTTTCAGATAACCCACTCAACCTATTAGATAAGGCTTCAAACTTCCCTTTATATTCTTCCACACTAGTCTGCTGTTTCAGTCTTGTTAGTGCTTCCATAAGATCATCATAGGCACTAGGACCAAATCTATCCAATAGTGCTTGGGATAATATTTTCCAATTAGGTAAAGCCTCTGAATGATGTAAATCTTGAAATCAAACTAGGGCCTTTCCTTCCATATGGAAAGAAGCTAACAATACTTTTTGGTCCCATGGTATTCTATGAACAAAAAAATACTGATTTGCCTTATAAATCCACCCCATAGGATTAGTACCTTCAAACTTAGGAAAGTGAATTTTTACTGACCTTGGAAATAAGGTGTTGCTGTCCTCCCCATGATACTGTCTTGCATTTCTATCTTGGAAATTTTGCATTCTAGGAAATCTGTCCCCATGTGGAGGGAACCATCCTCTGCCATCATCATGCATTGACTACCACCCATTGTTGATTTCATGTGAATGCCGATCTGGATAATGGTCCTCATGTTCATATTTCCATGCTTGATGGTCTTCTTGATGGTATCTCCTGGAATCATGAGTGTCAGATTGTTGCATTTCAGCCTCTTTATTCTTAGTAGTCCTGAATTCTCCTTGATGAGCTTTTTGTTTGTTGTGGCCAGAAGGTTCTCCCCACTGATGATTGTAATCTGCCGGAGGAGGACTCTTTGCATTGCTGGTTTTCAATTCTTTGAGTTGTTCCAATACGAGCTCAATTTTTTTGTCTAATCGAGTTTCTATTGCACCCAGACTTTGTTCTTGCTGCTACGCTTATGTGTATTTGGGATTTTTTTTATGGTAAATGGATTTGTAATATGGACTGGACTTGATTGAATTCGGTATGAAAAGATGAATTTGTATTGAAGGAACGATTACAATTGAATCATAGAATGTATTCAAGAACTGGAAGGAAATGAACATTACAGTTGTCAAACTAAGGCTATCGGCTAAATTTTAACTACTGGGCTAACAGAATACTTTTTGGATAAGATCTGGATAACCGCATCCCACTAGGCTTTATACTACCAGACTTTCACTAGCCCAACCGCACAGCCCAATCGCAAGCCTCAGCCCATTAAGCCCAACTTCAATCACCCTTCTTGCTGACTCTTCACTTTCTCCCGTATCCTTATCCTAATCTTTACTGAGATTCCCCTCTAGCCAAAAGATGACGCGTGGCCTTATCTTATCACTATGGAATACAACTCACACTACCCCATTAGCCGTTTCAGACTTACCCAGACACTTCTCGATCCTTCCAACGGTTCTATTGTTCAAACCCGTAACAGATGCTGTAACAACACTTATGCTACAATTTTTGAGAGGCTGAGATCAATTTCAACCTTTTAAAAATTATAGCATGAATGCTGGTACAGCACCCAAGCCGTATCCCACCAACTGCCATCTTTTACACCCTTAATCGCCATTTTTTGTGACTCTGAGAGTGAAAGGTGTTTAGGGTGGAAGTGGATTTCAAGTCTCTCTCTCTTGTTTCTATTTATTTTTGGGGTTTTTATCTTCTTCCTTTTTTTTTTTTTTTCCATTTTTAGGCATAATTGCTTATATAATATGCTGATGTAGTTCTAAATACACGTGACACATTTTGACGCGAAGAAAATGACACCTTACAAGTCTTTCGCTAAAAGTTGGATGGAAAATATGATGAAAAGACTTATTTGCCATAAAGTCAAAACTTATATCTTTAATTAACAAAGTTCAAAAATCAAGCCCTTATATATTAATCACAAAGCAAAACTCAGGAATTTTTTAGACAATTTCCTTCAAATTTATCCCATTGACTTTTTCTTCTTATATTAACTGGCAATTTTGCAGGTTGGTTTTTGCACGTCAAAACTTTGGCCCAAATTTGCTGTCATAAGAAGAATAGATATATATGAATCGACTTGTTTAATACACGTTTTTAATTGACATATAGTCACGATATCAAATTCTGTCTAATCAACATTGAAGGTGTATTACAAGCGTCAGAGTTTCATTTTAAGAAAAAAAACCATATAATATTGAAGGAAAATCAATGGAAAAAGAAAAAAGAAAGATCTGAATAAAGTACAGCCAAAAGTCAGAGAATTTTGGGTGAATTCTTTGAGGAAGAGTAAAAGAGATGCTGGAGACAACATAAAAACTGTCTTTGCTTCTTGCCCCTGCTGCAGAGTTGTTGACGTCTAAGGAACTTTTATTCTACTAAACTCTGCCAAAATTTCACCTTAACTCAATTGCTTGACAATCTTACCTCTCTCTATTCATGCAATGTTGCCGTTGCTTCCACCCAAGTCATCTTTGAGAATTTCTCTTAGGTATTCTGATTGCTGGGAGCCACCCTGAAGGTCCTCCCACTAGAAAATATATACCACAAAAGCCACTTTATCAGTTCCTTTAAAGGAAAAAGGAAAAAAGCATAAAAGGAAAAGGAAAAGGAAAAAAAAAATAATAAACAAACAAGCAAACAAATGAACTTCAATCACCTTATCAAATAAAACATGTTAGAGACTGTGCATTGATGAACCTGAGCTCAATACATAGACAATACAAACCCTTGTATCATTTTCATGAAATGTTCATTTACTCATAAGCTTATCCCCCATCGTCTCACTGGCCATTCAAAGGAGCTCAGGTTGATACCAGATGACCTCTTTGCCACCGAGAAGGTCAAGGACTTTCTCGAGTGGTCAATTTTACAGTTGTGGATGATAGGGACTTGGAAGTCTAATTAAAAAAAGGCACCTTTCTTGTTCTCATTCAATTTTGGGACTTGGAAAATCTACAAAAATTCTTCATACAATGGGTTCTGATGGTTGAGTGCGAGAGACTGTTTGTGTGTATTTGGTGTTGGGAGGTTGAGTGCGAGAGACTTATGTATTTTAGGTGTTGGACTTTGCTCTAGACGTAGGACCTTCAACAAAGAATATTTGGTTCCAGTTATATAACTTCTTTACATTAGGGAAACTGTATTCCTATTTCTATCCACAGCAATATCCTGCTCCAATCTTTTCCTGTTAGTACACTAATGTATGTAATAATGCCTATATCCTCAACCAGAAAAATTAATAAAGAAAAAGTCTAGATAAGATGGCTCATTCGATAAAAGAGATACCATACTCAACTCAATCAAAACCATGATTTCAACTACATGAGTCGTATTCATACAGCGATGGCTAAGTTCTATAGTAGCCATCAACCTACGTAACGCTCCTCCTCCGGGCTTGGAACCAATTAAAAATATAGTACACAAAGCATGACACAAGCAGAGTAACAATAGGAACACCATATAGTCGTAAGTACATTCTATGTAAGGTGGACTTGGCTGTTCTTGTTGGGTGTTCACATATATGCAAGTGTCATATTTGTTTGTTTCCAATAAATAGTCCATTTTCAATTGTTTGACGGCCACACCTCTACTCATGCCATGTTGTGTTGACATGTGTACTCAAAAGTAAAAAGCAAAGGTACTCAAAGGTTAAAAGCATAAGGGTCCAAAGTAAGACAAATCATATACATATACAACTAACATATCCAAACACAAACACACATGTGTATCTGTACAGATAAAATCAGTATCAAATTAGATGTGCTGTAAGATGCGTTAGTAAAACAATTGCTCAATAACTTTTGTGGGACTCATATTTTGCCAGACCTACTATTGATTGAGTAATAATACAAGTTATCCTCTATGTTTACCTTGTGTCAACCAAAATTAATGTGACTTTTAAAATCACCATTATATCAAAAATTAACAATGATCTATCATGAATTCAATGGTGATTTTAAAAGCCACATCATTTTTTGTTGACACAAAGTAGACATGTGGGTTGACATATATATTTACTCCTGTTGATTACTTCCTTCCACACCTTTCATGCACACCGAATATCAACTTGATTGGAGATGAGAGCTGTTCCATGCATATAGTGCTCAACTTGAGTTTTAAAGTACATGTAAAAACACATACTTCCATTCACATGTGAATATGCAGGCATGCATATGTTCATATGGTGCACTAATTTTTGAAATTCTATATAACTTCAAGCAGGTCATTGAGTAAGTTATAAATATAATTGAGCGAACAAAGTATCTTAAAAATTTTCACTGGTATCAACATTCTTTTTCTTTTGGCTGAAGTCTTCCGACCCTTAGCAGACATGCACTTAACTTGGTTTAGATGATGTTATAGTAGAATTTCAAGAGATTAATGAATTATTGAATTTCCCAAAGAATGTAGGAAACTCACCTCTTGATGAGACAATGAATAGACCTTCCAACCGGCAGCAGTCATGTAGCGGCGCTTCAGCTGGGTATGTCCTAAAGGTGCCCCTGCAGAAATGAAGAATAAGAAGATCAATTGAAAACTAAAATCAATTATTTAGGGTGGTCAACTGGCTCATTCAAATATCAGCAGATGGGACATTCTACAATGTTATACTAGTAGGAGGTACCCACCAGTATTCCTTGAGAAATGAGTTGGCCCATCAATCTCCAAAGCAACCTTCTTATCAACCAAAACTGCATCTAAAGTATACCCATCCACAACATATTCTCGGACCCAATCAAGGCCAGTGCTAAAAAGAAGACGAGCTACCTCCTTTTGAAATGATGAAGTCACTTTTTTATTAAACCTCTTAGTTTTTCTTGCACGAGCAATTTTCTCCTCAAGAGCACTCTTTAAAGATAACTGAAGATGTGGCCATTCTAGTTTCAAGCACTGGTTCACAAGATGAACTTGAGAAGCAAACATGATATCCTCCCTATACTGCTGCGAAATCCTTTGCTCCTCAAAGTTGCTCAGAGTTCTCCATACATGAGCAAAGAAATTATGGTCCATTTGCCCGAAAACAGCATATGACCAAGCTATATTCCCAAGCTGATCCCTATTAAAATTGAGAATAGGAGATCTTAAAACTTGATCAGAGCCAACATCTCTACTACTGTCCACACCGCTTTCTTCATTAATATTTAAAGTTTGTTCACTTAAGCAGCATTTAAATTGGCTAGCATCCATGAAGACATTATCTAAAGATTCAAGCAAAGGGTCAGCAGGCTCATATAAAGAAGCAAAAGCCCACAAGACCTGAGCAAGTTCCTGCTCTTGGAAAGTGTGAATTATATCTGATGCCCTTTTTGACAATTCTGAAAAGAGTTCAGGAGCAGAATGCTGCATTGAAGCAAAAGCACCCGCAACATTAGCAACATTCTGAGAATTGAACTCTCCAACCTTGGTGAATGCAACCTCTGCAACTCTATCCATTTCTGATAAATAAAGCAGCTCACCTCCAATCTTGGACAACGCCCATGAAATATTCGAGATACCTTGAGCTGAACATTCTGGCAAGGCTTTCATTGCAATACCCACAAGCATAGACATCTCTCTTTGACGGGCAAAAGCCAGCCTTCGCGTTTCCATCATTGAAACCTTCTCCATGTTCTTAGCAATACGATGAAGAGCAGTGGCAATGTTCAAAGGAGAGAGCGGTGAGGGGCTCAAGCCTTTCCCAACAGCCATGATTGTCTCGGCAGCAACCTCCAACACTTCCTCTGCAGTCTGTGCTTCTATAATAGCTTTGTTCAAATTAATTTCTTTCCTGCGATCAGAGGGCCCTGAAAATTGGGATAGCCTCTGAACAAATTCTTCCATTGTCTTCTCCTTCTTTTCTTCGAACATTCCACCTGCCAACATACTCACATTCCTCATTAGTACATCAGCATCATCAACATGTCTCAAATCATGCAATTCAAAGTCATCTTCCGAGTCATTATCCAAATCCTCTTCAAGTTTCTTCTTAATTTTCTCTTTGTTTCCAAACTTTTTGCTCTTGTTCTTCTTTCTCTTCTTTACAGTTATCAAATCCTCCATTGTACGACTCAGGCCCCTCGCCTCAATTGATTTGAGGGCAACCTTCCTTGCCCTCATACACCAATCCATCCCATCAGAGTCTTCCAGCAACTTAGATTTCTGTTGTTTTTTCCTTTTCTTGGGGGGTTTGATATCCAAAGGATTAAGCTCCCCAACGAACTCCAATTCCCAGTCAATATTACGTTCTTTATCACCATCATCATCAAGACTCAGTGAGCTAATACCATGACTAACTCTGCCTAAATTTATGCAATTTCTTCTCAGAAAACCTAGCTCTGGTTTTCGGGTAAAAAACCCAGTTCTTAATTTTAGCATTGGAAGCTTATGAACTATTTTAGGATCGAAAACGAAGAATTTTGAGCAACTTTGATGTGGGAATGTGTTTATCAACGCTTCCATTCCTTCCCTTTCTATATCTCTATATTATATATTTATACATATAGGTATGTATATTTTTCCCTACGTAAAAGTACCTACTGCTAACACAAATTGTTCAGAAACTGAAACATACCCATCAAAGAAATTCCACTGATTGTCGAGAAAACGAGACCATTAAAACCAAAGAGAGTTCCTTTCCTCTACAAGTGGGAGCTTGTAACAGAGCAGAACAAGTTTGAGAGAGCCAACTGAACTGAACTGAACCACCGAACCGGATAAGAGAACATAGAGAATCAGAGATTGATACTCCAGTTAACGAAGTAAACGGTGTCGTTTCCTCCCCATTAGAAATATGTTACTTCTGCTTCCCCCATTCAGTAAGATAAAGGGATTTTCTTTTTCTTTTTCTTTTTTCTTTTTTTTTTTCTTTTTCTGTTATGAAAAAAAGTAAATATATTGATTGTATCAGAATCGAATTAACTTTCTTGATATTATGTTTCTTAAGATTTTTTTAGGAGCAAAATTAAAAGAGTAATATGATTTAATAGACTTTTATAAGACTGATATATAATTGGAAGGAGGTGGCAATGACAATCAGATATCGATTTTCTTTATTTAGTGTTGATTCAATGGTTGATTTTCACTACAACCATTGGATTAACACTTGTTAAAAAAAAAAAAAAAAAAAGACTGATTTTCATTGTTATATCCTTACAATTGTAAAATAGTCATATAACGATTTACTAAATAACATTTTTCAACTATTTTCATAGGTAGGGGAGAGAAATTACAAACTAAAAAGAGAACGACGCCCATTTTATCTAAAAGTTATTAGAATATTAATTAAATAATTAAATTTATTATTTTGCAGTACTTTTTAAACTTGAAGAATAAGTGATAATTTAACGTGTTATGAGAATAAATAATTAAATGATTGATCATTACATAAAGACTAACTTGTGCATAAACAATGAAATTTTACATGGAATAAAATCTGTGAATGGCTATATATTTCTCATTGCTGGCAATGCTTTTGGTGACACTGAAAATAGCAATTTACATTTGGCTCCTATTCTACAAGCATGGCTCTCTTATTTTCATTGAAGAATCAATCTGGAGAAAAAAATATTTATGACTCATAACTCTCATAATATGCTGCCATCAGGTATCACTGCACTAGGAAGAACAACCACAATTCCCCCACTGATCACGTAGCCATTAGCTTCATTGTTCCCTTCTTGGACATTGTCTTTGTTAATAATCTGCACAAGAGCAATATCAATGGCCTCTGGTTTAGAACACACAAGGGAAAAATAAATGCAATCCATTTCAAAAACTTCACTGCTAAGTCTGTGCACAGTGCATATTGGCAATAACAATGCAAATGCAATGAGTTATTGTTTTTTTTTTTAAAAAAAAAATGAACGTGAAATCCCTTAAAGGTAGGGTCACTTTGTGACCTATCAATATCTGGTAAATCTCGAATACATAACCCCATCCAGTGCCCGCAAGAACTGGGTATCATTTGAGTGATGACTCCAATAGCCAATCTCGTAATATTAACCAAACGAGTTGACTATTCGAGCCGACCCTCGCGGGGCGAATGAGTTATTGATTATTTCTTGTATTTTACATACCAAAACATTTTTGCCAATTCTTGCACTCTTATCTACAATGGCTTTCCTTATTTGAGTATCTTCACCAATTCCTATGGGAATGTCAACGCCCTTCCTGTCCATGCCACTCCTCTGAGTATCTTCCACCTGTTGAGAAGACACACTTGCACTATAAATAAGCTAATTAATGAAGATCAGGAAAGAACCAATTTGAAAATCTTAAATACTCCCCAAAATATCAACAAAGTAATATGTGGATAAAAGGTTCAGATCTCTCTTACTTCATAGATATCAGAACCCATGATCACTGAATCCTCTATTACAGCCCCATCTCCAACTCTTGTCCTCGTACCAACTACTGCACCTTTGATCTTGCACCTCTACTCTTAGAAAGGTAAAAATTATATCAGAAACAGCATTGAAACAAAGTTTAGAACTAAGAAAATATTTACATGATATGTGAATGTTAGTTCTTCAGTTTTTTGTTTTCATACTCTCTTTAACTTTGAGAAAATTTCAGAAAGGCCCCTCGCTGAACTTCCAGCCATTTTAAAATGCCCTCCTAATGTTTAAAAACTCTCATTTTAGGTTACTAAATTTATAATTTCTTTCATTTTTTCTTCCGTTAGGATTTGATGGAGCTAAAATTCCCAAAATACCATTCATTTAGGAAAAAAAAAAATTGCAAGGATTTAGGCGTTTGTCAAAATTTAACAGAATTTGCAAAAATACCCACATCCGATTCTTTGAAATTTTTTTATAATTTTTATTTTTTTTTTAAAAAAGGTATTTAGAGAATTTTAACAGGATTTAACGGAAAATCTTAATGAGGTGGTAAGTGAAAGAAATTATAAATTCAGTAGTCTAAAATGAGATTTTTTAAACATTAGAAAAGGCATTTCAAAACGGCTGAAAGTTCAGGAGAGTTTTCTGCAGTTTTCCGTTAACTTTTTATCATCAAAATTTACTGTGGCAAACTTTAGAGAAAAATAAAGCAGTTCCTTACACCAAGAATGCAACCATCACCAATGACACTATCTATTATTACAGCATCAGTCATTTGAGTTGGAGGAAGAACCCGGGGCAAAGTGTAGATGGGAGACTCTTTATCAAAGAAGCTGCTATGAAAGGATGAAGTTTGTGTTAGTTGGTGAGTAGTCCAATTTAGGGCAAAACTTCACTATAGCGATGCTCTGCAATTATACTTTCAGCCTTTCCCGGTATTAAAGTTACTGACTTAAATCCCATGTTTGCTTTCTTTGTGCTTTCCATATTTGCTTGGTAGAATGCTTCAATGCTCCTCATGTCCTCCCAATATCCATCAAAGATGAAAGCTTGTATCTAACCCTCACAAAAGAGGAGAATTTTCTCTTTAATTGTACTTAAAAAGAGAAACAACTACCACAGCATGTCTGCAAGAAGAGGAAAAAAAAAAGGATAACTTCACTTATTTCTCTGAATTGTCACCCATTTTGCAATGTCTCCTCAAAGTTCACAACCTCTTAATTTAGTGTATCAAATTTTCAATTTTTTTTTTTCAATTTTCCCTCTCTTTTATTTTATGTTCTCCTAACAAAGAAGTGTCAAAATTCTCAAAATACCCCTCATTTTTTTAGAAAAAAAAAAAGAAGAAAAAAAATTGTAAAGATCTAGGCATTGGTTAGAATTTAACGGAATTTGCAAAATTACTCACATTTGAATCTTTGAAATTTTATATTTATATATAATGGGTATTTTTAAAAATTTTGAAATGATTTAATGAAAAATCCTAACGGAGGGAGAAAATTGAGAAAAATTAGAAGTTCGATTCACTAAATTAAAAGGTTTTAAACTTTTGGATGGATATTGCAAAAAGAGTGACAATTCAAGGGCAAGTAAAGTTATTCAAAAAAAAAAGGATTTCCACATTTGAAAAGAAAGCACCACAGAGGAACAGCATGCACAGTAAGTCTGACCTTCATTCCTATGGATATTGCACCTGGTATTACTTCACTTGTAAAGTCATTTGCCTTGGAAAAATGTTCTTTTAGAAGCTGTACCATTATATCTCTATTGATGAGATATATTCCCATACTTGAAAGATTACAATAAGAAATATCATTGCATTTTCTTGAGCTTTCCACCTGGATTTCAGAAATAAACTTCCTCAGAGAACACCTGGAAAAATGACAAAAACCAAAATAGAGAAGAGCTTGGCGGACGAAACTTACTGAAACAAAACTGATTGGCTCACTCTCAGACTTCAATCTAAACTCTAGAACTTGATTTTCAGAATTCAATTTCAGAAAGCCAAAACCTGTGTCTTGATCTCTCAAAGCACTCAATGCTGCAATAGTTATGTCAGCCTCGCTCTTTCGATGAGCCTCTATGATTTTCTTGTAGTCCATTTTGTACAGATGATGACCAGGAAGGATCAGAAACTCAGTCACTGGATACTCTTCCATTACCCACAAGCATCTTCTAACAGCATCTGCAGCTCCCTAATATTGACAAGTGCATAGAATCATGAATGCTAAAAGGACATGGACTTAGGGTCCGTTTGGCTTGGCGATTTCAAAAGTGTGATTTTTAAAAACGCAATTAAATGTTTGACAAAATTGCCATTTGAACTTTAAAATTGCTAGCCTTTCAAATTATGCGTTTTCGAAAAAACACCTCATAAATTTTTTGCGTTTTCTAATCCCAATTTTTTTTAAAATACAATCCAAAACAATCTATTTTTTACGATTCACACTTTTTATCTACGAAATCACAATGTCAAACGCACTGTTTTGCATATTATGCTTTATGAAGTCAATACTTTATTATAGAGAAGTGTATGCTTGTAAACCTGAAACCAGCCTTTGTCTTCAAGGCTCTGATAGGCAGCAATTACTTCGACAAATCCCTCTTTCCCAAGACCTACTCCAGAATATGCTCTTGAAAGGTGGGAATTGAGACAAGTTGAATTGAATTGAGTAAGAGCATACATCTTCTTTATGTTACTGTTAATGCAGTTGCTCACAACTGCATCAACAAGTCTGTAATTTGCTGCTATAGGAATGGCCCCTTCCGATCTTCTCTTTGTCAATGGATAAAGCCTTGACTCTGATCCATCACCAAAAACAATAGCTGCTACAGTACTCTGACATCAATCAATTCACAAAAGTTCATTCAGAAACACACCCTGCCACTCTTCCAAAGCCATGCCAAAGAAAAACAGGTTAAAGAGCTTATAACTAATGCATAGAAGAAAAAAAAAAATAGCACTTGTCATTTTGGATGCATTTGATTATCTATGAAAAAAGAACATTAGGAAAATCATTTGAAGGTTTACCTGATTAGCTGGAGGACACAATGAAATGGGATATTCAGGTTGCTGTGAATTGGATATGAACAATCTTGGAGGAAGAGTACAATGAAACTTTGATGAACTTTTTTGACGTATACTTGCTAATCCAGCAATGGAACCATTTGTTTGTGGAATGGGGGTGGGAAGAAAGGGCTGCAATATCACCATGACAAGAGAGAGCGAGAGAAAGCTATGATATGATATGCAGCTTTTCTTCAAACAAAATGTTGTTGATCTCTATTGCTTCTCTTCCTCCCCACTGCAAATGGGATTTAATATAGAGAATAAGAAGGGAATATTTTGGTTCCTTCTTCCTCATGGCTATTACAGAGGATGTCTTCCTTGCATGGGTTGTGGCTTGGATCTGATCTCCCGACCAAATACTATACATACTTTTTTTTTTTATGGTACACAAGTTTATAAACATGAAACTTAGCTTGCAACAATCTTCTGAGAGATCTTTGATTGAGTTGTTATGTTTAACTTTGATTCTAAGTTTCTTATAGCTTTTTGTTGTTTAGTCTTTTGCAGTTAACCAGGAACAGCTTGATCAATAGGAAATGCCACCGCAAATTACCAGTTTACCCTCACCCTTTGGAAACAAATATGGTATTGGCAAAGCAAGTTTTCACTTGCCGGTACGGTCATGCTTACCATGCCAAAGCTTTGATGGATTGAAAGATTTAGGGAAGGCAATTCATGATCCTTGGTCGGGTTTAAATCGTGTTGAAGTATGGATAAAAAGGTAAACTCTAATCTGATTAATTTAATTAAACAGGTCAGGCCCTTCAACCCTTATCCACTAATTTCGTGTTAGGTTTATGGATCGTATAAAAAATTACCAACTATAAATGTCGCATGTCAAATTTGGGTCGTATTGAATTATCAGTATAAGACTATATAGATCTATTTTAACCCAGTTTAATTAATTAAATAGGTCATACCCTTCAACCTAGGAGTGAAACCAGAAATTTTGATATGAGGGTGAAATTATAAAAAGACTTTTCTTAAGAAGATATAATTAGTTTTTTGGAATTCACCTAATAAAAAATAGATTTTTAAAGAATTTCAAAAGTTTTAGGGGGGCTAAAGCCTCCAACCAACCACCTAAGTCCGCCCCAGTCTTAACTTTAACTTGCTAATTTTATGTTATATTCGTGCCGAATTCACATATGTCAAAAATTGCAAAGATTGTCATTTGCCGATGTGCAAATACCCCTGGTTATTTTCCTTTTTTTCGGATGGGTTGAGGAGTAGAAGGGAATGGTCAATGGGGGCAGTTTGGTCAATTAATGTAAGAGTGAAGCTCAGAGGCTTGTGACCAACGGCTATAGTTTTGGGATTGAGTAGTATCCAAGGTAGGCATTGTCTCACAGCTTTTAGCCTCCAGCTTATTGTCCCCTCTCATATTCTATTAACAAAATCGGTTTTCATTAACACATGATAAACGTCTATAGTTCTTTGCAAAAAGAGACAAATGACAAGTAAACAGACAAAATATCCAATCAAATTGCAAAAGAAGGGGAGCAGGGTACAAAAATATATTTCTGATTCTTAACATCAAGAGCATAGCTTTTCGTGTGTCTAGGCAGTTTCAGCACCAAGGCCTTTTCAAGGTGTAATAAAGCAATCGACAAATACTCATTATTCTTTGGGATGATGTGGCTGTCCTTTGGAAATCCCCAGAACTCTCAACATAAAGATATTCTGGCAGTCGACAAATAAAACAACAGGCCACACCCAGGAGAAGAAAAAACCAGGAATGATAACGATGAGATCCGATGGTGAGCAATAATTCTATTACTTTAGATGGTGCTCGAACAAAGATGCCATCTCAATCTGCAGGAGAAACCAGGTTAATTAATGAGAAACTAAATCATCTAAAGCATAAAACCATCCATAGACATGCATAACCAATCAACAGTATAAGGAGTATAAAATCAGTAATGAAGATACATAAAGCAACTATTCACCTTCCAAATACCTGATAATTCAATCATTTCTTTAACATTTAAGACAAAGGTGGAAATAAACACAATAAAAATATTAAAAATGGAATCAAATTATTAATGTGCTCAGGTCAGAAATAAAATTGAACAGACAGTGTTTCTCAAACGCTACACTATTACAAATTGAGAAATGTTTGTTTTTATTCTTCTACATATCTCTTGTCCATCTCCGTATAAGAGATGCACAAATTCACCACTGAATTTGTGGGACCAATTCACCACTGAATTTGTGGGACCCACATGAGTCCTATAGATTCAATGATGAATTTAAAAAAGAGATGTATAGAGAATGACACAAAACACGTCTCTTACAAATTTGCTTCTTATTGTAACTAGAAATACATGGGCATCGGTGTCAACATTGTGACCTTGGGACAAAATGAACTTGCAATGTGGTCAGTCAACAATTCTCATGCATATGTGTCGGTGTTTTGGTGTGGCAAAAATGCCATATGTTAGTGTCATTATTACATACATCTACATGATAATATAACCACAGTATCTCATCTATAATGTGATGTATGATAGAATACTTGAACAAACAAAAACACAAAAGGCAAATCTTGTCTACAAAACTATTAAAAAAGGGGGGAGGTAGTAAGGAACTCAATCATAAAGAGGAGACATTTCAAAAAAAAAAATCATGAAGAGGAGAAACCGCACAATTAAAATAAATCATCTCCCTTAATATGTCTATCGTTGTCTGATGACAAGAGAGAAAATATGCAGCCATATTATGCCAACAAAAGATCATGACCATCCCTAGCAAACCTGGGATGCACAACTTAGCACGAAAATTTAACAAACAATTTTACTTTGATGGGATGCTAACAGAAGATTTTTTGAGTCTTTAGATCATCAAAAGTTTAAATGAATGACTCAAACCCTAATTTTGTAGCCCTAACTCATTCCCACATACATAAATACATACATGTGTGTAGACTTGAACTTGTTTATTTATTTATTTTTTTTTATAAGAAAGAAAATTTTTATTAAAAGCACGAAAATGCAGCCCTAGTACACAGGAAATATACAAAAGGACTATCTAAGTAGGGTAAGAAAAAAATACAAAAAACTCCGAGTAGCTAATCGCTAAAGGAGCTAAATAAGCATCAGTCCAAGAGAAAAGAGAATGAAAAAAAAAAGATTTGAGCTCCTCAAGCAGACTTGGACTTGTTAAGAAGTCACAACAAGAAGAAATTGAGCTTATCACAAAAGGAAGCTGGAAGAAAACGGAAAACAAATGGACTAAGGACACATAGCTTAGTGATGGTTTGGTGAAAGAGAATAGAGGCTGCAATGGCCAATTTATAGACAAATGCACAAGAAGAAAATTCAATAATACCACCATTAATGGAGTACATGAAGGTGACAATAAAAATTGCAGGAAACAAAGAGACATGTGACATTATCCGACATGTGGGAGGCATCATGGTCACTGGACAAAGTACAAACGACAACTTTAGGAGCACAAAGCATCTGTGGAAGGGTATAATGACTTCAAAGATCATGATTACTCCCCATGCAGTCAGGGCTAATGAACCCTCATGGGTCCAAGCTGACACAGGCCTAAGCAATGCTAAAACATGTCAGCTAGGGCCACATCAGCAAAGGGGACTTTGTGATGACATCAACAGTGGAAACATGAGTGCCTGATGCAAAATTTCCCAAACATGACGAAAAAGTATTGGTGGCTTTGCCAATGGTGAACCACCATGGGAGCTTATCATTACTTGACATCCCCAAGCACTACGACTGGTGCCAATGCCATGGGGCCAAGCTTATTGATGCCTCAACTAAGGATAAAATGCATAGGCCTCCTAAGAGCCAGTATCGTCAAGCAACCTTCACAATGAGGGATCCCTCATTGCTACCTCTTTTAAAATGGTTCCTTCAAAATTACGATGGTACTTGTCCTTCAAAATGTTACATAGTTAAGTACATATGACATACAACAACCATTAGCAAAAATAGTAAATTAGCTTATTTCTTTACCTATACATGCTCAAATGTAAGGGTGGGTGGAAGGACTAAGAAATTATTACTTTAGCTAATTGTTATTGAAATTTGGATCTTAACTAACCAGAAAGTCCAAACCCTTTCAAAAAGGTGCCATAAAATCAAATTGGTAGCAATTAACCACCCAAAACACAACCACTCAACCATCTTCATTTACTGATAATATAATTTTAAGATCAACTTACAGCTGTCAAAGCAGTCTCGGCACCCTTATTGCCAGATTTACCACCAGCTCGATTTAATGCCTGCGATAATTATAAAAGACAACAGTCAGAGATCAAATCTCATCTGGTTTAAAAACCAAAAAAAGAAGAAGATAACTATGGAGAGCTCTCTTGTATTTAGATTGACTTGGCTGCAAATACCTGATCCATGTCATCGCAGGTGAGGACACCAAATATGCACGGAACTCCTGTAAAATCATATAGGAAATGCTTCAGTTTTATGTCAGGAAGCAAATATAAGTTAGATTGGATGTGAAAGCAAGAATAGAATGACAGCAGTGACAGTTTCACCCATTTAATATCAAATGCACATAATTTCTAGATCACCTCATAAATGCACAAAACACATAAAAATAATGTGTGGGTTCCTTAACAATATAGTGAAAAATAAAAAAGATACAAAATTTGCATGCAGCTGTGCCTTGTCTTGTCCTTCGGCCATAATGGCTATCACACTATCAAATGCAACCACACTCATTGAACAAAGGGGAAGTCTGTCATTTTTAGGGTGGTTGACCAGACTTATTTAGCCTATGGAAATGTTTCTCAAAATAGTGTATTAAAAGTCCGTGCATGCACATGCATGAATGCATATGCATACATATGCATCTGATATAAAAATGTTAAAACAGATTTGGGACATTTGGATACTTCTAGACCTTTGAGCCACCTAATTCAAGCCACGCCGTTCCCAACCATTAGCTGTGGCTTCCCAATAACAGAACAAACTCACTAGCTTTATTAGAATCAGCATCCATATAACTATGAAGTTATTTTACTCTTAACAGAAAAATCACATGGATGGTTAATTTATTCACAATTGAATAAACTCTTAACAGATGAGAAGTTTAATATATTGAGAAATTGTTTCTCAACTAACCCAAAAAATTAATATTTTAGGCAAACTTAAGAGGATAAGTAAATTTGATTAGGGGCATAGGGCACCGGGTAGATTTTTTTTTCTTAATATTTTCTCTAGAATAATATCTGGAACAAATTATGTCTATCATATGTCAACTGTAACCAAGACAAATTTCCAAGCCCATGTAAATCTGTACATCCAAGTAGACAAGAGAGACTCAAGGCTTTACATGCAAAGTCTGCTTCCAACATGAAAAAGAATATGCACATGCGTAGTCATGGCGGTCTATACACTAGTGACATAACAATGCCAAAAACAAGATGCATGTTTCTACAAGCAAACAAAAGCCCCCTTTTTCTTTTTCTTTTTCATTCGTAAGTCAAACATGCAGCTGGTGGATCTCAAACCCACAACCTTAACCTCCATCCTGTTCTTATAGGTGGAGGAAGTGGCATTTCAGTAGAGCTCATTGGCATAAGCAAACTAAATTTGTAATATTGCTATAATATATATTTTTTTTTATAAGTAATGTATATTGAAACAAAACGCCGAAGGGCACAACCCTAGTATACGAAAAGTATACAAAAAAACCCATATCTCAAAGAGAAAGAAGAACATAAATCTAAGGTCCCGTTTGGTTTGCGGAATAGACCCCTGGAATGAAATGACTATTCCTATGGAATAGTCATTTTTTTTATTTGGTAAGGGCTTATTCCTTTACGAAGAGGAATAACTATTCATTTCAAAAATGAAAGGAATAGCTATTCCTTACGGAATTGACAACATTTGTCCAAAATAAAAAAAAATTATTTTCTTCTTAAATTCAAAAAAAAAAATTTAAAATTTAAAATGTTGAGTCGTGGGTGGCCGACCACCCACCCACTGTGGAATGCGGGGGTGGTCACCCGATGGATAGGGGTGGCCGCGACCACCCCCGGAGCACCCCAGGGGTGGTCGCGGCCACCCCCAGACGCCGTCGGGGGTGGCCACGGCCATCCCCATGGCTGATCGGGGGTGGCCAAGGCCACCCCAAATTCACCGGGGGTGGTGCGACCACCCACTGTGGTTTTACTATTTTTTTTTTTAAAAAAAAAAAAATTTGAGTTAAAAAAAATATATAAATAAAGTGAGGGGTTTTTTGGTAATTTTAGTTCAATTCTGATTAAAGCATATATGTTGTCACCAAACCAAAGAATAGAAATAACTATTTCATTCTACCCACCTCCATTCTTAGAAATAACTATTCTTTTTCCTAATGGAATACTCATGCCGCAAACCAAACGAGGCCTAAAAACTCAGAAAAAATATTGCTACAACATATAAGCAAGATAAATGGAATAATTTCATATTGCTACTATTACCATGTATTGCTATATAATGAAACCAGTTCAGCCACCAACACAAAAACAGACCAACCTGAATTTAAACCTGCCGAAAGAACTCCCGATGCTGCTGAATTAGCAACTGCATCATAGTGGGTAGTATCACCTCTAATCTACTGACAACAAAAGTGGTTCACACATTAGGGCACCCGTTACATGCATATCCTCAACGGAGCAACTTGATGAATCCCTCATGGAAGATAATATCTAATGAAAAGATGAGGGTGAAAAGAAACCATACCACTGCTCCAATACATAAAATTGCATGATATTTTCCTGACTTCCCTAGCCTTTCTGCAACAGCACCAATTTCAAAACTACCAGGAACCCATACAACCTAATGGAGAATGTGAAGAAAACAATTATGCCTTGTCAAAGTTTTCTCATGCCAAATTAAAAATATAGACCAAGTTAACAATCACAAGGCATAGGATGCTTGTAGGCCTCGATTCATTTATCTAGAAAGTCCAGCAATAGATGATCCAAACTAGTCAAGAACACAAAATGTGTGCAGTGCTAATATATGGCTCAAAGGACCTTGACTTTTTCTCTAGAAGTATCTAACAAACTTTCGTTTCAGGAAGGCCATAGCTGATCCATATGTTTGGGATCAAAACTGACAAAAAGGTAATGCATTGGCATATGTTGCTAAGCCCACAAGCAGAGATTCAGCATACAAAGAATCGCATGCGAAAGTATGATCAGCATTGCTACAGGACATTGAATTTGATATAGAGAACGAGTCAAAGGTCTTCCTATGCACAAAGGTACTCACCCATGTGCTTGAAATTATGCGGATCACTAGCATAACAGAAGGGCAAAGAAAACATCCATCAATGTGACCGTAATGGTGATTTTGTTTCGGATCTTTGCAAAATCTTTGCTTTGCCAGCAAAGATTTACAAACTTGATGACTATTAATTTGGGAAGATGCTATATTTACCCACAGTGATCAAGATATTTACAGAAGTCTATTTTCTGTAACTCTCGAAGATATCATGCTAACAAGTATTGCAACATACAGTCGCACAAGCACACGAAGATATTAAAAGCTATCATATATAGTTGTTTTCCTTAAGGAGTGGCTGCATACATCAATGTCCTCGTCTTGAACCGAATAATTCTTGAAAGTGCCCAAAGCTCCCTCTAACAGCTGCTTTGTGACAATCTCATTAAACCGCGCCACAACCTTCAATAATCAAAATTCAATCAAACAACAAATGCACCAAACACATCTGAATAAAATGTTCTGCCATTTCATACCCAATTTGTGAAAATCAAACAATTTGTGAGAAAGAGTAATATGAGTAACTGACCACAGCAAATCGAAGACCCTGAGTTCGGATGACGGAACCCATCAGATGCCGAACGGCGGCCATTTGTGCAAAAGACGAGCGGTCCTTCCTCTCAACAGCAATGCACGAATTCGTTCCTGCGAGATTAATTTAGTTGAAATAATAAAGAATTTCTCAAAAATGTAAAATAGGGGACTTTTGGCAATAAAATGAAGGTACCTTGCGACGAAAAGGAAAAGGAGAGGGACTTGGACTGGTGAGGAGCAGCGCGTGGAAGAAGCACGACGGTACTATTGGTGCCATTGCCCTGACGACGATGCGTCGGAGCCAGAAATGATTGTTGGAGGGGAAGGAAACACTCGGTGGAGGCAAACGACGCCATTTTCTTAACTCAAAAACACACTTGCGAGAGAGTCTGACGAAAAGAGAAGACAAAAGTGAACTGTGAAAGTCGATCTGTTCTCCAAAAATTTAGTTTTTACTTTCTACTCTTTCTCCTGTAAGTCACGTGGATTTAGAATGGAAAATGCTACAGCATCTCCCTGCATCCTTCTCTCATTCTTCTATTTTTTAAAATTATTATTGAATAAAAAATAGAAGAATAAGATAATGACAAGAGAAAAAAATCTAGCATTTCTTATTTAGAATCACACCCACATCAAACATTAATGCCCTAAAATGTTTTGCCAGCAAATCATTTCTTAGAGCGCTAGTTTCTTTAAATTTTTTCACAAATAAACTCCGCACGCACTTTTCTTATCATTTCTTTATATTTTTTAAATTAAATGTTAAGAAAAAAAGAAATAAATAATAAATTATTTAATATTATTTCAAATAAACGACAAAAAAAAAAATTCAAATTTTAATATTAAAATTTTTTGTGCGATTGCATGAAAATTGAGCACTCAACTTTGTCGCTGACAAAGAAAGGTCGGTTTAGCCATATGCCATGAGGCTTGGTAAATAATATTAAGGAAATGATTTTTGGTTTTCTAGATAAAGGAAATAACTTTTGATTCTTTTGGTGTTTTTTAGTTTATAGAACATTAAGATAAACTGTTGCAGAAATTTTTTAACAATTTTTTCTACGCTATGGAGGAAATGAAGTTTAAGTGAAGCTGTGCTAAGCTAATCTTCCATAAAACTCATTCTTTTTTTTAGATGTAAAAAAAACTGGTAAAAAAATATGCAACAACTTCTTTTAGTGTTTCTTAGGGTGCGTTTGGGTAAGCGATTTCGTAGACAATAAGTGCGATTTAAACCAAATTGCAAAACGGAATTGTTTGGGAACTGCGATTTTAAAAAATTGTGATTTGAAAACGCAGAAAATCTGCGATTTCAATCGCAGATAAGGAGGTGCTTTTTTGAAAACGCAGAATTTTAAAACGCTAAACTGCGATTTTAAATGCCAAACTGCAATTTTGCCAAACGCTAAACTGCGTTTTCAAAAATCACGTTTTCAAATCACACTTTTTAAAATCGCTATTTTTGAAATCGCACTTTTTGAAATCGCAATCCCAAACAGGCCCTTAAACTAAAGAATACCATGATAACAAAAGTTGTATCCTTAATCTAGGAAACTATTCCCTTAACATTATTTTAATATAAAAAACTTTATTTCTCATTTCTCTTTCTTATCGCATTTATTTAAAACAATATTTAAATGATATTAAAAAATAAAAATGGAAGCTATTGTGTAATTTATTTGAATAGAAAAATAAAAAGTGGTTTAATTATTTACATTAAAAAAAAAATCTAACGTAAGTTACTGTATGAAAAGTATAAAATATTTCTTATATTTTAATATAATTCGAGGAGCTACGAGGATGAGAGAGACAATAAAAAGGTTGCGGAGAACAAGTGTGTTAGAATAAAAAGCCGTTGAAGGTAGAATTAAGATCTAATGCAATTGTCTATTCATATTACTTGCATTTTGGGATGAAAATTGTGAAAAAGCCCTTGTTAGGCCTATTTGCCGCGACAAATAGTTCGGATAGCCCGGATTTAGTGAGTTAGCATACGAAAAACATGTCATCAAATAGTATACTCTGCAATTTTATGAAAGATTTATAAATCACATTCACTTAAAAAAAAAAAAAAAACACATTCATCCAATATGATTATTAACGGAATAATGAAGCAGAAACTATGCTTTTCCATAATAATAATAAAAAACTTGACTCCCCACGCCCAAGCCTGAACCCCAACTTCTTACAGTGAACCACAGCCGCCTCCCTCGACGCAGCTGCCAATGGCGTCCTTGCAGCTTGGGTTCTTCTCTGGAGGCATAGGACTGAGAAGTGCCATTCGTCGGAATCAAAGATCAAGATCGTCTGTCGTCTCAATGTCGTCGTCCGTGTCATCGATACAACATCTTGATAAAACGACGTCGTCCCAGAACCTCAGCATTCCCATCATGGTAATAACTAAATGCTCGTCCTAGGATATGAGATTCTCAAACTTCATTTCTACCTTTGCAGTTTAACTTGAGACCCCATTCAACTGCTCTAAAACCTGATTGATATAATAATTGGTTTTGACCAAGTATATTCCAGCTTGTATCAGATTTATTTTTCCACTTTTCGTTGATGTTAAGATGACCGAGGAGTGTTTGATAATGGTTCTGAAAACAATGTTATTTTGGTTTTGGTTTGAAATTGTGTTTTGATGCCATATAAATGCAAGAACATGCGAGAAGTGTTTGGAGGATAGCACCTTTGTGCTTATTGTGGTGTATTTGAAGACAGCCAAGTGTAAGGAGCTTTGAAGATCGCGAGATTTCGGTTGCAGAGCTAAATAATGTTATGTTTAAATCCCTTTATATATGGATAGAGCGGGTGATAACAGGATGCATTTTTGTAGTTTTTCTGATTTTTTTGACTTTTGCTCTTCTTTTTCTTCCTACTATGGGTTCTCTCTTTTATATTTACTAGGGTTGCACCCCGCATTGTAATGAGATTGAATTATTTTATAAAAATAAATAATGGCGATAAGTGTTTTTCGGTGGGCCACATTTGAAAAGTGTTTTGTGTTTTGAATTATTTGTTAATGATTCTAAGTCATCATTTTGCTAACAACACTTTCATGTATGACCCGCCAACTCCTCTTTAGGTCCTTCGGGTTTACATACTACATAGTCTTTAAGAGGCATTTGCATCTTTTACTCTGGATTGGGCATAAGTTACTTAATTTATTTCCATAGATCATTCCAAAGTTTGTCTTCTTATGCGATGCTGTTCTGTAATTATTTTTCCCCGAAAATCGGTTATGCACCCATATTTGCTAAGCACTTCTAATTCAAAACAAACCTGTGATGTTCTTACTGAAGAACTTTGAAAGAGGTCCCAGAGGTGAGCAAGTCCAGAGTTTTGCTTTCCTCTAGCCTCTTGCGTTGGATTGGATTAGATTGCAGTTTGTGAGCATCAATTGGAATGAGTTGTATGCATTCAGCCTAGGGAGTTCTAGTTATGCTATACGTGATTGGTAGAACTGTTTAGGAGGGTAAGGGGTGATTGTGCTTAAAGATAATGCTACTTCACATGCCTCTGGGATTATGGATGTGGGTTATAGGCTCTGGCTTCAATATCATATCTTCTTAGACTACGAATTTTATATAAGTTTCTACAGAATATTGCTCTAGTTATGATGCTCACCTTGGATTTCTTATATTTGGAGTTGAAATCGGACTGTAAAGGATATAATATGGCTAAAAAAACATGTTGAGTTTTATATCAAATAAAATGGTTTAGTGGTTGCATGTTATTATAAAAACAAACAAAGCTGTGTTGGCAAGGATCTTGTAACACTCTGGTCCCATATTAGAAAGATAATGAATAGTCCACATAAAGTGGGTGGTTTATAAAGATAGTCATAAGTGCTAAGTCCCATATAGTGTAGTTATTAGGTGAAATGGGGCTTAATAAGTGATTCTAGGAAAATTCAAAATTGATTAGTCATTTTGTGGTGATAGCGCAAATGTAGCTAGCGCTTTTCCATAGGTCAGTACAAATGGTATCAAAGCCACCTAGTAATGCCAAGTTATGTGGTATTGAAGCACTGTATGATGTAACCTTAATGAGAAAGTCAGGAGTTTAAGAAGGGGAGTTTGTAATATCCTGGTTCAATATTGGGAAGATAAAGAATAGTCCACATAGAGTGGGTGGTTTATAAAGATAGTCATGAGTTTTAAGTCTCACATTGACTAATTACTAGGTGAAACTGGACTTTATAAGTGATTATAGGAAAATTCTAAATTGACTACTCATTTTGGATGATAACGCAGTTGTGGTTAGCGCAAATGTGGTTAGCACTTTTCTATAGGTCCTTACAGATCTACATACATATAACATCATAGTTGTATGGTGCTACTGGCAGCAACACATAAAATAATTAAATCATTGTTTGATCTTAATTTTGTCAGTGTGACAGTTTTTGTTTTTATTTATTTTTTATTATAGCTTTTGTGCCTCCGGCAATTCCATTTTATGCTTTAACCACTTTTCATGACATATAATTTAACAACATTGTGAAATGCTTTTTGTATGCTTGTTATTGAGTCAGTGAAGAGACCCGAAATTGATTAATTTGTAAATCTTCTGTGATGAGAGTAGTTGTACATTTTAAGACTATTTGTAGTATCTCATGGCTGAGATGGTGCACCTCATGCATTTCTTGTTACTACATTTGTTTCAGGTAAATGGTTGTACAGGCAAAATGGGGACGGCTGTTATCAAAGCAGCAGATTCTGCAGGAGTTAATGTTGTTCCTGTATCATTTGGCTCGGCAGAGGAGTCTGGACAAATTTTGCAAGTGCATGGGAAGGATATTCTGGTACATGGTCCAGCTGACAGAGAAAAGGTTCTTGCATCTGTCTTCGATGAACATCCAAATTTGATTGTGGTGGACTACACTGTGCCTTCTGCAGTAAATGGTAACTATTATGGAGCATACTATTTGGAATAAAATAAAAAATAAAAAGTAAAAAACAGAGAACAGAAAACAAAACCATAACCTGGACTCCATAGAAATTTCTTTTGTGGCAAATGGAGCCTTGATTTAAGATCTTACAATAAAGTGAGTAAAGTTACCATTTTCCCTTGAATCCAATAGTACATCTATATTATCAAGTATGGGAAATTAAATTAGTTTGTGCTATATTTAAATTAGGGGAAAAGTTGCTGTTCTAAACCTATCTCCTAAACCTTATAAGGCTGTCTGGTGTTTTATGTGGTTGTACTGATTGTAAATTGTAACTATGTTTTATCAGTAATCCAAAAAAGTTGACTCAAAATACCAGTGCTTAATCCATGCTCGTGTGAATCTGTGCCTTACTACTTTTTGTTAAAGTAGTATAATATAATCTGTGTGAATCTGTGCTTTTACCACTTAATCCATGCTTGTGGTGCAAATTTGTGCCTGCAATAATCTAACTTTACTACAGTAATATATCAATAGATAATAATTAATATGGAAGCTATGAATTAATTATTATACTACTTTTTTGTTAAAGTAATGTAATCCAATTCTATATCATAGAAATCCAACTTTACTATATTGATGCAGAGGCCTCCAATTCGTTTGATTCATATTTTGAGTTTATCTTTAAGCTTATTTAAATCTTATGGTGGATGTGGTAGATAATGCAGAGCTATATTGTAAAGTTGGGAGTGCCCTTTGTGATGGGAACCACTGGTGGAGACAGGGACCTGGTTATATAAGACAATAGAGACTTTAAAGTTTATGAGTAATTTCCCACAAATGGGTAAACAGGTGATGAATTCATTTGTTTTTTGTTTTTTGTTTTTTTGTAAATCTGTACGCTTAATCGTGTATAGTTAACACTCTAGAACTTTTCCTTTCATGTTCTTCTATAATTTGTTGTTTGGTCAGGTGTTGCGTTTCTTGCAGCCATGGAAATTATGGCAGAACAATTTCCTGGGCCTTCTCTGGGTACTCCCTACAGGTCTCTCTCTCCTCTCTCTCCTTCTTAGTTTCCCTTGGTTGCGTTTTCTTATCTGTAAATTGCTATTTCGAGATGGTCATTCATAAGAATACTCAACTCTTATTACGATGGTGGTACACTTGCCTCTTATTTGATGAATCTTTTTGTTTGGGGTTCAGAGTCTAAGCTTAGTCGCTGCACACATTACGTGAACTAACTAGTCTTGCAATTCAGCTCTCAGTACTCATTATCTATTCTTTAAAACGGTTGAATCTTATGTTAGAGTGTGAGTTACTTCATTGTATTATTAGCACTGCCTGAGGCATTCATTGCAAATTTTAGGTGATGGAATCCCATCAAGCAAGCAAAGTGGACTCATCTGGAACTGCCAAAGCTGTTATTTCTTGCTTCCAGAAATTGGGAGTGCCTTTTGATGTGGACCAAGTAAGTTAAAAGAATTTGTATAGTATTCTTTTGATATGTATCAGATTCTTTTTCCTTTTCCAAAATAATTCTTGTGGGATTTGCTGGATGAATTGCTAGTCATTTGTCATAATTTTCTTATTTAGCGTCACTTGTACTGAAACGGACCAAGCTGGACTTTGGAGCTTGCATTTGCAAATACATTTTTAAATTGGTCTATTTTTTGTTGGTTTATGGAAGCTTTGCTCATAGGTGTTCATTTTACCTAAAAAAAATGAAAAGTTTTAAATCTAGAGGAATTTGTTAGAATTGAGTCAGGCTGCCTTGAATCCAGGTGGTCCCCATGCCCCTTTCATAGTTTCCAACATTCATTCCATAGCAGTGGTTAAAGGCTTTATGGGAAATAAATGGTTCGAATCCTTCGTCTTCTAGCCTTAGTCTTCACTATTTTATCATCTCAGTACTTTTATCTGATGACAGCTACAAGTATTAATTTGCCATTTAATTATAAAAACTAAATGATTTCAAAAGGACCTCTATCCAAGTGTTCTTCCCTTGTCCCTTTCTCCCCCCATTTTCTTTACTCCCCCTTCTGTGCGTGTTCTGGAGGCTATATAAATAGGAGCACCAGCATTTTGTATAAAAATGCTCTTTAGCCATTTTTAGCAGTATTTTTCTGACATACATGCACATCGATAGGTATCAACATGTCAAAAAGAAGAGAGAATGGGCTTTTTTTTTTTTTTTCTTCTCTTATGTTGATTAGAAGACCGATATGCAAAATCTTAAAGAGTGCTCATGTCCAATTTTTTTAATATCATGAAAAGAAATCGATAGAAGAGTCTGGCAGGCAGATATCTAAATTACTTTTCATCATCTTATTGTCTTGAGCATCTTGATTCAAAAATTTAGAAGCATTCTGAATGTAAAGTTTAATTTTGTTTTTCTACTTATAAAAAAAAAGGTTTAATTTTCCATTGGTAGGATATATTTTTTTTTTTTCAATGGGAGAGTATCATTTCTGATCTCTTTTGTCTGGTCACATTTGCTTTATGGTGAAAATGGGTGTTTTGTCCGAAATGTTTTTCGAGGAGTTTTGGCATCTTTTCATTAATCCTTTTGTTTTCATTTTTTACAATTTTCTCAGATACAAATGATCACGGGATCCCCGGCGACAACTTGAGATGGTGGGAGTCCAGAGGAGCATTTGTCAGGCATGGATTTCATATGTATCGATCTGACATCACCTGATCAAACGTAACAATCAACATCCTCAGTCCTCTCTCTCATGGACTTTTTGTATTGTGTGACAGCTAATATACTTTGAATGATGTTATTTATTTTTTTCTTGCAGAGTTTCCTTTTGAGTTTAGCATAACGTTTGTGGTAGATCAATATATGCAGAGGGTACCATTGATGCGGTATTATCCTTGCTAAGAAGGTACTAATGCTTCCATTCCTCCTGCTTTGGTGATTGTTTCTGTTACAATGTTTTACATTAATGATTTATGACGACATGTAGATCTGATGTCACTCCACTGTAATAGCAGTTATAACACTATATCTTACCTCTTATACATTTTCTGCAATACCTCATTGGTCAAAGGTAATATAAGAATATATTTTTTAGAAAGAATTTAGTTGTCTCAAAACTATATCAAAAACACCTTCAAGTGATTAGAAGAATATTTGTTATGAAAAAAAAGATAAGAAGAATACTTGTTGAATTTCAACATAAATTTTGTGCTTTCTACTGTGTTTTGTTGACCGGAGTAGGGTTTAAGGTGTTGTGGTGTTCTGTTCAACTATGCTCTTTTTCTTACTATTGAATTGTGGCAAATATTGTGAAATGCAGATCCAGTCAAAGGCCGACAAGCGGATATACAGTATGATCGATGTCTTGGCGGGAGGGTAACATGAGATGAAGTAGGGTTTGCATACAGATTTGTATTAGTATTTAACTTTAACTTAAGTTTATTAGGTTCTATTTTTGAGTAACATGGGGATAGCAATTTTGCATTTGTAGTTTTGGGCATGATCGTTCTTTCACAATTTTTCGGAGAACCATGCGGTTGTTGGTTGCAATGATAACTAGGAGCGGAGGCAAATGCTAAAATATTGTCCAGAAATTATCTCTATTGAACACAATGATAGTGTGCAAAGAACCAAGCTTGAGCACTAGAGACCTTGGGTCAGGCCATTGGTTGGGCAATGCCTGCAAACAGGCTGACTAATTTTGTTGAATACATGCCAACTCTGGCTTGTGAAAGCTGAGCCAGTCTGAGCTAAGCATTGCTGAGCCATTACGTTAGTACCCCCTCTCATCTCGACGCTTTTAAGTGTAAGCATTTTCTTTCCATAATGCTTGATGGGTCGTGGTTTCAAAACTTCAAATCATGTCTCTTTTTTCAAATAAGTGAAAAAAAAGTATGTTTGATAATAGTTCTAAAAGTACTTTTAAGTTTTGACTTGATATAAATTTGAAAGTCTTTTGTATTTAAATTGTTTGTTAATAATTTTGAGAAAAATGTATTTTGATTTTGAAAATATAAAATGAGGCTAAATTTGATTGACACCTTATCATGTGTGATATCTTTCAAGATCGGAAAGCAATCTTTCAATGTAAATTTGGTAATATTTTCTTGTCCATCATAAATATTAATGTAGTATCTTCCAATATAAGTCTAGCAATCAACAATTTTAAAGAAATTATATATTCTTAAATTACACAATTTTGGCCGTTTCTAGACATCGAAATACTTGAAAAATGTTCTATATATGAAAAACGAGACATGTCTATCGTGAAATTAAATATATTTTTTATAAGATTTTTGCCCTCTATATTGTAAAAAAACTTTGAGCAAAAAACTGTCTTTTGATTTTATGAAAAATAAACGTATTTGCAAAAGTGAAGATGAAGCTTTTTGATAGGAAAATTCTTTTTAGCTGCCTTGATAACAAGTTAGCTTTTTAATCTATAGCATTTTTTTCAGCGTTTCGATGCATAGATACAACCAAAATTGCGTAATTTGAAAATCTATAATTATTTTGAAATTGTAAGGAATCTTGATCTGTAATTAATAATAAAAAAAAGTCTAGTAATTAATAAATTTTGAGTAAGGCTACAAATATATTTTTATCTTACAATTATTTTACAATATTAACATGTCAGTTTTAACTAATTCTTAAATCAATCATTAATCAGTTCTTGTTAAAAAATATAAAAAATTGTTGATTGAAACTGTCAGGTTGACATTGTGATGTAAAAATGTGATATATAATATTACCTTTAAATTTTATTCATCATAATTATGAGATATAAAAATGATTAACTGTATATGCATTTTCTTAATAATTATACTATTAAGAGTATAAGTAATTATCTATTCCTAAAAAGTTTATGAAATATTAAGAATTATTAATTCTTATAGAATAAAAAATATAGGCTTGATCACAAACTATAAAGTACAATTACAATCTTGAAGTGAAAAAACAAGAAGAAAAAAAGTTCAAACTAGAAGAACCTGAAGACACTGAAGGTAACAAAACCCCGAAATCAGACACAGAGAGAATGGAGAGCAGAGAAGACCTGAAGTCCATTCTACCGTATCTGCCGCTGTCAGTACGGTCGTCGAGTCTGTCATGGCCGTCGGTGGCGGTGGAAGAGGCACTGAAAGCGATGGCAGGAGGACCCGATCACAGCCTGGTCGACTCAGGGGAGGCCCTATTTTTCGCCATTACTTCTCTCAGGAGGCTCTCTCCCTGCCTCTCCTCCGAGCCCTTGGCTCCTTCCGCGTCTCATGGTTACGCTCTCTTCTTCGACGAGTTGATGTCGGAGGCGGAATCCGCAAAATGGTTCGGAGAGGTAGTCCCTGCATTGGCGAATTTGCTCCTGCGCTTTCCCTCTTTGTTGGAAGCGCACTATCAGCATGCAGATTACGGCCTTTTCAATGGAAAGCTCAAAACTGGGCTTCGTTTATTGGGTTCCCAAGAGCCAGGGGTGGTGGTTCTCTCCCAGGTATATGTGTACCCGATGTTTATATTCTTTAGCAATTGATGCCAGAAATGAGAGACAAAAGAACCCATGTCCTAGATGGGCTAGTTGTTGCTGATTACCGTGTTTCTGAATGATTTATTGTCATAAATGTGCTAATACCAAAGAAACTGAAAATGGGTTGTGGTAGAAAAAGTCCGCAACACTAACACTTTAGAAAGAGAGAAAAATGGAATGTAATTTGATCTTCCTTTTTAGCCAGGCACCTAGTTTTAGTGCTGATAGAGGAAAAGTAAACCCAGAGATACCATCAAACCTGAAACATTCACATATGAGAATAAATTTGGGCAATCAGTTGTATGATTGTCTGTTTTTGGGTTGGGTTATCTACTTCGCAATCACTACTTTCATCAAATGTAAGTATTTAATCTTTTCTTTTCAAAATTACAAACTGGCATAGCTGATTTAGATATTCCTGAAGGACTTCAGGGGCAGCACTCAAATAGGAAACACCACCTAAAGATTTTAAATTTCCAAATGGATGGCGTTCTTTCTTTCAACCCATTTCGGGCAAATTCCCCAATCATACTGCATCATACCTGAGATTGTTTTCCTCTTCTTATTTATATATTATCTGAAATGAAAGAATATATATAATTTTTTTTTTTGTGTTACTGTTTTCTCTTTAAGGTATAACTTTTTGATAATTAATGTGTATGTTGATTTCAGGAATTGGTTGGTGCTCTTCTTGGATGCTCTTTATTTTGTCTGTTCCCAGTCTCTAATAGAGGTGTTAAACATCTTCCAACAATCAACTTTGATCATTTGTTTGCGTATGTGAGATTCAGCTTTCTTTTGTGAAATCTTTTATCAGTCTTATTAGGCATCTAAAATTATGGGTGTGAAGTATGGTTATAACAATATGTTTCAGTTTTCTACTTGTGTATCTTTGATCCTTTCAGTAGATATAATATTCTGGATGCAAAAGGACAATTTAACATGTCATAATTTTGATAATATCATTCTGATTGGTGTCAGATAATATATAATCTAAGGGGCATTGGTTAACAAGTGGCTACATTGATACCATTTAATTAAGATGCATAAAATTTCTTGAGGTGACATTGAACAGTATAACATTAACCACATGCTATTATTAATCCTAAATGCGCTTGTCTTATTGCTCCAAGTATAACACGATTGGCTGTAGAAGGCTGCTGCAGTAGAGAGTTTGAATTATCTTATGCATCTGGATGTTTGGTTGGAGTGCGCATCATACATGTGACGAGTATTACCTGTATTTCCTAAATATTCATAGATTTTCTTTAGCGCATGCGTTGAATGTCAATAGGAACTATCAGTATAGAAAATGGCAGCACAGTATATGTTTTTTAGTTGATTTAATGGGCTTAGTTTTTTATCCTGCTCAATAATTGATTCATCTTCTTTGAGTTGGTCTATATTCTACTATAGCTTTATATATTTCTATCTGGGGAGGCTTGCCAATATCTTATCATACTGAATTCAACATCTGAATGTGTTTAAGATTTGTGAATCTTCAGGAGTCTCTGTGACACTTACAACCAAAACCAGGAAAATAAGATAAGGTGCATCATACACTATTTTGAAAGGATATGTTCAAATATGCCTGTGGGCCTTGTCTCATTTGAGCGGAAAGTACTTCCTTTGGAACGTCATCCTCTATGCATATCATATCCCAAGTCTAAATTTTGGAGCAATTCTGTCATTCCTCTATGCCGTGTTGAGGTAACAAATGAACAGATGTATTAACAATCTTATTTAGATGATTTATCATAAATGCTTAATCCAATTTCTTTGTTGTTACTTCTTCAATTTGAGACAAAGATGGATTACCTCTTAGGTGGTCTTTCGATATCTTTGTAGGTCCAAAATTCAGGCTTGATAGAAGATCAATCCGGTGAAGCTCTTGAAGTGGATTTTGCAAACAAGTATATTGGAGGTGGTGCTCTACGTAGGGGCTGTGTACAGGTATACTTTACAAAATTAATAAAGCTCATGTGGTCTTTTAGTTTGTACTTAATCTGGTATTTGGATGTCTGGTTCTTAGATATACTGTTCCTGATATGTGTTCCCTAAAGGGTATACACGCTTTCTCATTCAAATTGCATTTGTTCATATTTTAACTTCCTGTCAGTCATGCAGGCCATGATGTTATTGCGATCTCACTTAAAGTTAGTAAACTTTGATATTTATTATTTCCTTGTTTTTATCATCTCATGTAGGAAGAGATCCGTTTCATGATCAATCCTGAATTAATTGCTGGCATGCTTTTCTTGCCTTCCATGGCAGAAAATGAGGCTATAGAAATTATTGGCACTGAAAGATTTTCAAGCTATACTGGGTGAGTATTACCCAGAGGACTATAAATCTGGAATTGACTTAGAAGGGGTAATGATGTTGTAGCAATTGCCTTTTGCTTGGTTTACTCTGCATGTTTTTTATAGAGTAAATTTGTGTTAATTTGATGTATATGATTGTTGATGATAAAAATTGGTTTATTAGAATCATATATATGATTTTTTCTAAAACTTATATGAAAGCTATCTTGTTTTCACATGGTGATCCATATTGTCTAAGAAAGCCAGTAGTCATGGTAAATATCTTGGTTGTACCCCCTTTGGCATTTCTTAATGAATTATTCACTCACTATAGAAAAGATGTATGGTTCTTGCCAAAATTAATAAACTTCTTTTGATAAGTAAAAGATTTTATTGAAAAATATGAATGGGAATTGCGAAGCGCAAAGGTAGCATAAAAGAGGAGCTGAAATTAATAATTGTCATGGGTTTGGGGATATGAGGCATTTTTATCACTTGCAATTGTATTTTTGTAGTGACCTTTTGTCCCTCTAGTGAAGTGCTCTTTTGAATTAAGATAGTGCTTTGTGGAAAAGTGCATACCCACAACAATTTTCCTTACTTGGAAGTTTTATTTACTCCATAGGCTGGGCTTCTATTGTGAAAAAGTGTTTCTCCAGCCAAATATGCTAAAAGTGATTTTGGCATTTGAAAACTTTTTAAAATGCTTACTCCAGACATAACATTATCTGTGCAAATATTAATTTCCCATCATGTTAATGCCACATTAAGATTCCGTGTCTCCATTGTTTCTTATATAGATGCTATGGATGTCCCAGTGTTAACTTAGATATTTTAACTTCTTGTTTATTGTAGTTAACTTGTGTTGCAATGAAAATCTGATTCAAATGTCATCTATTTCTGGTGTAGGTATGCCTCTTCATTCCGTTTTTCTGGTGACTATGTGGATAAAAGGGGTGTAGACTGTCATGGAAGACGTAAAACCAGGATCATTGCAATAGATGCATTATGCAGCCCAGGGATGAGACAGTATGAACAAGAGTGCCTCCTCCGGTATGTAAATTCTGGTTTCTAGCACCACATGCAACATTGAATTCAGGGGAGTCTGAAGTAGGTTTATTTGAATGGGAAATCTTAATGTCTGTTGAAGCCATTTTCTGAGCATCGGAATACTTGTCACTGCTCAGCTTGTTTGCACCATCTAGTGGAGCAAACTTTTTTTTTTCTTAGGATGGGGAGGTCACACCTATGGGAATAGTTTTGCAAGACAATTATAGAGCCAGTCTTGTTCTATGGCTAGGATGTTGGGATTGTATAATGGAAATATCAATTTTTGAGTATTAGGCAAGAAAGAACAGATCTAAGTGAGCTAGGAGGAAAGTAAGTTGGTTTCTGAGAGTGACATGTATAAATTCTATGATTTGTTTGATAGTTCTGCAACACAGTTTTAGAACCATACCAGCTTTACTGCTGTTGTCTGATGCTTACAGATGACAATTTATTGATTTAGAATGTCGATTGTTGAGTTCTAGTCAAGAAAAAGACGTATTAATACCTATTGAGGATAGGGCGAGAATAAGTTGGTTTGGCTATTGGCAATGAGATTTACTAGTTGTTCGTATGAAGGGAAATATGGTTCACTTAGAGGTGTTGCAAAGAAATGATATTTTTAAAGGACATGGCTGAAATCAATGAGCATTTGAATTAACAGATTTTGTGGATGTAGCTAAAGTTGAAAGGCTTAATAGGGTGTCCAGCCAAAGTTAAATAACTAGATTAAGACTTTGTTGGTATATGGATCATTGCCTTTGAGATTGGTGGTTTGCTCTCCCATTTATGATCGGTAGGTTTTATATGCATTCTTGTTGCCTAAATGTCTTCCTTAAGTATTTTACTTTTTGTAGTCTTTTGGCAATCACACAATTTTATCATTCTAACTTGTTTGTTTCATCAGGGAGATTAATAAGGCATTCTGTGGCTTCTATGATCAATCTAAATATCAGCAGTACGACAAACTGTTTCAAGAAAATGTGTATTTTGAAGCTCAGCTTGATCGAAAGGTAGGAGATCCCATTGACATGTCTGGGAATAATCTTTTGGTCGATTTTCTCTATGGCGTTGTGATGTTGTCATTACTAACTTTTGGTGTTGATCTAACATTATTTGAAGTTTTCTTAGTTTATCATGGCTTGAGTCTCATTATGAGCTTGAGAATTTGGTTGTTGCATCTATTACTAATTTGCTAGCTTGGTTATTGGTCTTGTGCTTGTTGGTAGTTGCATGAAACTGCCTCAACTTCTGGTGAAACATATGGAGGAAAATCTGTAAATCAAGTAATCAGAAATTATGAGAAGATTTGTCAGAATCTGGGCCTTGAAGATAATATTGGGATTGTGACTGGGAATTGGGGCTGTGGTGCTTTTGGAGGAGATCCTGAACTTAAGACCATAATTCAGTGGCTTGCTGCTTCTCAGGTAATTGTGTCTTCAGCTGTCAAAAAGGAAAGGAAACAAAGGTCATCTTTTTTTTTTCCTCTTTTTTTAAAGAATGTTGTATATGGCATTGGATGGAATAGTAGTATACTAATATACATTCTTCTGACAGAATACACATTATGTACTTCCTTTTAGTGATATTTGTGCTTTATCCATTGATTATGACAGAAAACAAATAGTTTTTGCTTTATACATCTTGTATTTGTCACCCCCCTGTTATTTCAAAATACCTTTTGGAACTCAAACAAATGGCTTCACATAATTAATTTTTGGATCTGGGCTGCACCTATTTTGCTGGTTCACATTATAAGCATCGCTGTTGCACCCTTTTATGTGGATTTTGTAACTAAAATTATAATCCTTTTTGATGAATGCTTCAAAGAGGCCAAACGGATGAAATGATTTTAAACTCTTAAGATCTTGCTTATCAGAAAGAAAAACCCAGACCTTTCAAAGGGGTGCGTTGTACTTCTAATGATATTGGCTTATTACTTATTAAAAAAAAAAAAATCTTAGGACTACATGACTATTCGGCTGTCAACACCTTTCCACCCTTTTTTTTTTTCAAAAAAAAAAGAAGATATTTTGGACCTTTGAAATTTCAGGTTGTAATTTTGTAGGGACTCTTTTGTATCTCCCTGAATGGTTGAGTTTCAAATAAATTTAGCTTTAGAAAAGAATACCCTGAAGTGGGGATCAAGCCCTTAAGATAGCTTTCCGGACTTGTTTATCATTGCCCGTGTTAAGGATGTTGCAGTGGCAGACCATTTGGATCTTTTTAGTGCCTCTCATCAATGGAATATTAATCTTCTCAGAGTAGCTCATGATTGGGAGATGGATCTCTTTACCTCATTCTTCACTTTGTTATATTTCGTTAGAGTGAGACGGGGTGGTGAAGATAGGCTTTATTGGGTTCCTTTCAGGAGAGGGTTGTTTGATGTTAGATCTTACAACATTTTTCTTGTTCCCCATGATAATACTCCTTTTCCATAGAGGAGTATTTGGCGGAATAAGGTTCCATTGAGAGTGGCTTTCTTTGCCTGGTTGGCTGCTTTAGGAAAGATCTCACCATGGCAACTTAAGGAGACAATAGATCATTATGGGTTAGTCGTGTTGCATGTGTAAGAAGAATGAGAAGTCGGTGGATCATCTTGTACTCCACTATTAGATTGCAGGTGCTCTTTGGAATACTATTATTAGTAGTGTTGGGTTGGCTTGGGTTATGCCTAGGAAGGTAGTAGATCTCTTCGCCTGTTGGAGAGCATCAGGGGGTAGGTTTCAGCTTGATGCAGTCTACCGCCTTGCCTTATTTGGTGTATCTGGAGGAAAAGAAATGATTAGAGCTTTGAGGACTATGAGAGGACCTTAGTGGAATTAAAGCTTCAAGACTCTTTTTCATTGTGCTGTTGTCTCAGATTTTAGTATTTCAAGTTATCATGTCTTTTTACATCTTTCTTTTGCTTCTAGCTAGGTGTCTTTTTTGTATATTCCATATGTACTTGGGTTGCACCTTTGTGGTTTTTAAGCTATTTGCGATTACCTATAAAAAAAACAAAATCTATGTTTTAAATTGACTATCATTTGAGAAAGGAAGAGGATTGGAGACACGGTCTGGTAAGGGTTGATGGTAATAGTAATGTCTTATCGGTGGCCAGTGGTCTTTAAGACCAAATGGCATCTCCTTGGCTCTCCCATTGCATAAACTAGTGATGGACACTGAGCTCAGGTTCAATCCTAGATGCATGAAGTGGGTTGCCTAAGAAAGAATTAAAAGGAATCACCCAGAAACTCATCTAGGGGAAGAAAATCAGGGGTGCAAGGGATCTGATTTTGGGTTAACTAGGTAGGACCAGCACTGAGTAATGACATTACAATTCGGATGAAAATCGGGAAGAAATCTGTGAGTGCAAGGGATCTGATAGAAGAGGAAATGGAACTTGGTTCTCTGTTTTAGTGCCATTGGTGCAGAATAAAAGTCAGCTTGTTGTATATAAATTTCTGTTTGTTTGCCTGTTTGTCTCTCTCCTCTCTCCCCTCCCTCCCCTCCCCTCCCCCCCCCCTTCCCCCCCAAAAAAAAAAAAAAAAAAATGCATCATTTGTTGTATGTGTAAACATGGACTTCAAGTTTGGTGCCAGCATAGGTCCTCATTTCTCGTATGTCTTTTACCCACTTATGTTAGACTGAACCATATATTTCTGGAGAAGTCTTTAATTTTCTCATATACTATAGTTCTCAGGGCTGACATTTGAGTGGAAGTGAAATTTGATATTGACATTTGTGTGGAAGTGAAATTGATATAGACTTGTGTCACTGATGGATAACAGAGAAACTCTTTATCTCACCCTGCTCTCTCTCTCTCTCTCTCTCTTCAATACCGATCTTTCTTATATTCTGGGTTAATGTCTTTCAGGCCTTCAGACCTTTCATATCATACTACACATTCGGTTTGGAGGCATTGCAGAACCTAGATCAGGTACTTATCTTTACTTTCTAATGTGTGATTACTGGAATATGTGGTAAAGCATTATGTATCAATTCTATTATGTTAGAATTTCCACTGTTGGTAATGTAAAGGGCCTACTAAAACCTGATATGTCACAAGCAATGTTTTTGTGTTCTGCTTTTTGCTTGCTTAACCAAATATCCCCATGACAAGTTTTGCTGCGAATATTCATATTACAGAGAATTCTTGCATGGTTCAAGCTTCAGGCTTCTTACCAGAATTTTCATTATTGTATTCCAGAATTTCTAGCCAAGCCATTGCTACTGGAGTTTTCAAGCTTTTTATGCAAACTATTGAGATTATGCATTAATTATTCTGAATTTGTTGCTGTTGTCCCCACTAAGGATTACATAGAGGCACCTCCAAATTGTGAAGTTTTGGGTGAGATGATCAGTATTATCTATGCTTAGAGTTCAACTAATGTAGATTTGAAAGGATTGCTTATCTTATCATTTAATTGCTACCTGTTTGGCTTAGGTGTACCATGTTTGAGCCACTTTTTTATTTGGAGTCACGTTAGTTGTCAACAGAAAGCTACTTATATTTGGTGATCTCAAGATAACTGCATTTCTTTTATACTTTTGGCCTTAAATATTTATTCTTCTTAATCATGTCTGTCTTAATTGACATTGGATGGCAGGTGACTCGGTGGATCCTGTCGCATGAATGGACCGTTGGAGACCTTTGGAACATGTTGGACGAATACTCGTGCCAGAAATATAAGGGACAAACTAATGTTGGCTTCTTAACATGGCTCCTTCCTTCTCTACCCGGCCATGATGTTGAGATGTCAGATGCCGAGATGTCTGACTTGCCAAATACGCCTTAAAACTTGCTTCATTATCGAATTACCTATGCATCCCCCACTTTTCTATGTAGCATTTTCTGTGAACTATGTATGTTAAAAGCGAAGGCAATTTTGTAGTTGTTGCCCATGTCTCTTGAGTGGTTCATGTGCCTTTCTCTCTTTCTGTTTTTCTTTCACAAGTTATCTTATGCCAAAATCTGTTTACGTAATATTCAGCACTAAAAGAAACTCTTTATCTACCATTTCTGGGGACCGGCCCCGTTTGAATCCAGGGCAGATAAGGATTTCATGATATCATTTTCTTTTCCTGAGAAGTGAAAAAAGACAAAGAAAAGAAGAACAAACAGGAAGAGAGGAGTGGGTTGGGAATGGCTTCATAGGCAGAGTTGGTTGACACTTGGGTGGATCAAGAGGATAAGTTGCCGAGAAGCCTGAGAATGTGGGATTTCTTTTTTTTTTTGTGTGAGAATGTGGTTGATAATAGCTTCAATTTGCCAATCTTGTGATAGGAGCAGGTTCTGGATGGTTTAGATGACTCAGAAAGAATGGTCTTCTACTATGATTTTGTCCAGGCCAAGGGCAGTGACTTTGTGAGATGGTTGCCTCACCCGTGGTGAGATCATCGGGTGGATTTTTGGCCGTCCAAGCATGGGGGAGACTACCGTTGGAGTCGGGGCAAAGTTGAGTAATGCTAAAGGTTCTCATATGTCTTTCTTGTGTCACTCTAAAAATGATATGGCTTTGAAAATCACTATTAGATTTATAATAGATTATTATTAAATTTTGGTTTAATGGTAATTTTAAAAGTCACATCATTTTTGGAAGGACATAAGAGATACCTTTAGCATATTTGGAGTCATTGCAAAGCCTCATTTGGTTATGATTTTGAAAACAATATTTTCAAATCTAAAAGCACATTTTTCTTAAAACCATTAACAAACAATTCAAAATGCAAAACACTTTGTAAATGTGAATTCCACTAAAAAATAAATTTTAACTTTATATCACGTCCAAACACTTTTTCAAATCAATACTAAAAAATGCTTTTCAAAACTATTATATAACGTATTCGAATCCATTCATAAAAGCCGAAGTTTTCTAAACTTTATGCATAATTGTGGGCCTTATTTGGTAACACTTTTTAGGATTATTTTTTGCTTTTTAGCAAATAGGTAAAATCAATAACACAACTTAAAATAAAAAACATTTAGCAAAACTGTGTCTAAAGACTCT
>FXXK01002062.1:5056-20136 GCA_900184695.1 Betula pendula
GATCAATGTCCTCAGACATCTGAGATGGAAGAGTAGATGAGGAATGTACACTATGCCTCGACTGTGGGAAGTCTCACGTACGCCATGTTATGCACTAGACCTGACATATGTTTTGTGTTGTACAAATATCTACCTAAATAAATTGGCGAATAAATGCACGTTTTACTCACAAGTGCACAAGATCAAAACGATAGTATAGAGAGCAAATACGAGATCATTCCCACGAGAATTGGTAAATTACGTTTAAAGAGAATTTCCTAAAAAGATGTTTTGATTGAAATAGAATAAAATAGCAAAATTGAAACGAAATAAGATTGTAATGGAACAAAACAAATAATAGAATTGAAAGCAATAAGTAAATAAGGTAGGGCTCCGATATCCACCACTAATCATACTTTTTTCGGGAACCAATATGCACAATACTACAACCGTATGGCAATGCTTACTGTTTTCCAGCCACATGGGCATGAGTGTATACTTCTAAAGCTATTGATTTTCCTAAGCAACGAGATTAGGCATGGGTGTATACTCTTAACTCTTTTCTTTCTCAAAAGATTTAGCATGGGTGTATACTAAGTTGTTCTTTAAGAAAGCATAAATCTATGAAAATCGGCAAACACATTCATGCTAGAACATGATGTATATTCCAGTTGTCTTTATGTTGATTATTTCAAGAACTTGTGATAGAGTTCTTTCGTCACTCTGTATGCCAAGGACTTGGTCATCCAAATTGACATATATAACAAATCCATACTACATGCATATGATGATCAAGCACAAACATGTGAGGAATGAATGTAAACCAAAATAATCAATTAAGACTCACAAATAGTTGTAGTAAGGCAAATCAAAACCTTAAAGAGACATGATTAGGGCTTCAATTGAGCCCCAACAAAAGTATTAACTACAACTAAATTCGGACTAAACTATATACATATAGAAAATAAAGAAAGGAAGAAAGAAAAAACCAAAACCCTTCTTGATCTAGCCTCCGATTCCTCTCCCAAAGCTTATGTCTTTTGTTTTGGAGGACTTAGGGGAGTATTTATAGAGTTTATAGACAACCTTAGATGATTTCGTGAAGCCCACAAGTCCAAAATCGAGTTGGAGTTGGATTTAGGTATTTCTAAAATAGGTCTGCCGACTTCACTGTTCTGCAAAAACGATGGGGAACGATCCACAAAAAATGTGGATCGAGCACAAGGGCGCTTGATGATAAGTGCTAAATGTTATGCATTCAAGCTCCTTAATTCATATATGTTAATCTCTTAGTTTCGTTATAATATGATGTTTTGTCTTGTTTTTGTGTTTTTCCCTTATTTTGTAGGTTTTGGAAGAAAAGCACTCAAGACTATCAAGTTCCAAGCTCAGAAGACTTTGTGGAAAAATGCTAAAGAGAAGTGGCTCGAGTGCAATGCAGAAGAAGCTCGAGCGCAGTCCTAAAGAAAGATGCTAGAGTGTAACCTATATTGGGTTGAGCGCCTTAGTTCACTCAAGCGCAATTCAGAAGAAGCTCGAGCGCAATTGTGCGCTGAACAGTAATGTTGGCAGACCCTGTTTTGGAAGGTTTTCTAATCCAACTTCAACGCGAATTTAGAGTTCTAAGGCTACATGAAATCGACTAGGATTGCTCTAAAAACTCTATAAATATATCCCTAAGTCGTCCAAATCAAACACAAGCTTGAGGAGAAAAATCAAAGGCTTCAAAGAAGGGTTTTTCTTAGTTTTTCTTTATTTTCGCTTTTTCTTTGTCATTTTCTTATGAGGATGAATTTCATCCGAATTATGTGTAGCTAATACTTTAGTTAGGGCTCGATTAAAGCCCTAATCATGTCTCTTTAAGGTTTCAATTTGCCTTGCTACAATTCTTGTCTTGATGCTTAACTTGATTATTTCCGGTTTTATTGAATTCCTCATATGTTTATGCTTGACCATCGTATGCATGTGGTATGGATTTGTTATTTAGGTCAATTTGGATGACCGAGTCTTAGGCCTAATAGAGTAACAAAAGAACCCCATCACAGGTTCTTGGTTTAATCAACATGAAAGACCGGAATATACACTATGTTCTAGGTCTTAGTATGCTTGTTGATCTCCATAGATTTATGCTTTCTTGAAGAATAACTTAATATACACCCATACTAAATCCCTCAAGAAAGAAAAGAGTTAGAGTATATACCCATGCCTAACTCATTGTTTAGGGAGATCAATAGCTTTTGGAATATACACTCATGCCCTTAGGCTGGCAAACATTGAGTATCTTGACATAATTGTAGCATTGTACATATTGTGTTCTTAATTGAGTATGATTAGCAGTGGATATTGATACCCTACATTTTTATCTTATTATTTCAATTTATCTTTTATCTCATTCCATTCAAAATATCTTCTTAGGAATTGCTTTTTAAATATATTTTACCAATCCTCGTGGGAATGATCTCGTATTTGCCGTCTATACTATTATTTTGATCTTGTGCACTTGCGAGTAGAACGTACATTTATTCGCTTATTTATTTAGGTGGATATTTGTACAACACTCGATCCCCTGAATTGAGCGCTTGAGTACACCTTATATGGTTCAACTTTAACATAATGATTTGTTCCTCTCTGAGTCCTCTTTCTAACGCACTTGACCTTGTCTTAATCCGAGTTTTGAGCTAAAAGTTATGGCTAAAATAGTACACGAAGGTCAAATGCTCAGCAGCTTTGCAACAGTTAATGTGTTTTAAGCCCGAGTTGATGGAATTGCTTGCATTTATACCATAGGACCTCAAAACACTAAATAATATAAAAACAACTCAAAACATCAAATTATAACAAAACTAAGAGATTAACATATGTGAAATAAAGGGCTTGAATGTGTAACATTCAGTATTTATCACACCCTTAAACTTACATATTACTAGTCCTTTAGCAATACAAAACTAAAAATAAAATGAAATGAAATATACTACCTCCTATTTCATGGGAAACACGATTGCATTTAACGTATGCAATAAGCCTTTTAAACCTCTAGGCATCCTTAGTAGGACTAGTGAAATCTCGTGAGGGTTTAACATGAGTGATACCCACAAACATTATGCACATATCATGTTATCCCCAATGTGACGACTTGGGCTCTGGCTAACCTCTAGGAGGTTCCCTCGAGGCATTGACCCAAGGCTCCGACTGACCCAAGGCCCGCCACCGTTACTCATATTGTCCGCTTTGGGCTATGCCCTCACGGTTTTATTCCATTCCCCAAAGGGGCTGGATGCGTCCCCCATGGTTCAAACTTGGGACCCTTAACGTTTGGAAACGCACTTAAGTCATAAATTCGGCAACCCATGGCGTAAACCATTGAGGCTAAGTATGGTTTAACTCATGGTTGCGAATTATGGGACTCGTAAGGGTCCCAAATTCAACCATGAGGGATAAGCGAGTCAGCCCCTTTGGGAATGGAATAAACCGTGAGGGTTCGTGCGCGGGTAAGCCCAAGCGACAATATGGTAGCGGTGGCGGGCCTTGGGTCAGCCGAGCCTTGGTAAAGAGAACTCCGGTGCCTCGAGGAGACCTCCTAAGAGGCCAGCCGGAGCCCAGGTCGTGCCAGCAACCAGATCAAAGTTGTCGACCAACAATTTATGATATCTCATTCATTAACATACTTAAAGGATCACTCCATCTTCCAAAATGAATTGAATTTCAAAGTTCTAACCACTTACAAAATGATAAGCTGAAGCATCAACCAGAGTTCAATCAGTGTAAAGTGAACAACCATAATTGATGGCTATCAAATTATTTCCAAATACACATGACGTCATACATCCTCAAAAGTCCCTGGAGTTCCCATCAGGATTGAGTAATCATATCATAACAACAAGCCATCATTTCTTTTTTTTTTATTTTTTATTTTTCTTAGGCTGTGCAATACTCAGTTCTTTTAAGCTTTCTAATTGACCCTTGTGACAAGTGTTAGGCCAATGCTCCCAAACCAGATGTGATACGTGCGCAAGCGTTACCGATTTTAAATTTATAATTAACCATTCGCGATAAATCGTACCATTGCAGGATAGTTCTAAAAGAGGGTATTGTCCGTAGGGATTGTGTTGGTTGCTTTTGCTACAAAGTTATCAAGATTCCTTCCAACTCAACTCATGAAAATAAATGGTTTTAAAGTTCTTAACAACTAAACAACAAAAATAGACAACAACTAATTTAAAGATAAAGGAAGTAGGGAGAGTATAAGGAATTGACTTCGTCTAATCCGCATACTACAAATGAACTATGTCTAGCATGGATCTTTTGACATAAGCATAAAATGAGAGTGCAAAGGTTGTCAACCCTACAACTACTCAACATGAAAATACTTTTAAGAGAAAATGATATAGCATCTTAGTTACACATTAACCACCCACCTAATCATCTAACTGTGAGATAGTTCAAGCTCCCTAGCATGCATTATAAATCCTCTTCAAAGCTTACACAATTCTACGGAAAAAGCATAAGGCATCATAGGTTCCCACTAGACTTTCCACTTACACTAAATTAAACTAAGTGTGGATTGAATCGTGGTCCCTAGCATAACTCATCAAACCCTCATAAATCATGTCGTAAAGCATCATTGTATAGCCTATGTTCCCTCAATCAAGGATCATGAAAACATAAAAGTCAATCAAGAAAACAACACTTTCTCATAGACAAGAAAAGATAATTTTACTCAAATTGATATAACATGAAGAACAATATCTTTGGCTACACAATCATTATACAAAATGTGTAAGATCCTAGTTAAACATAATCAACCCATAGTTCTTGGAATGAATTTCATCAAAACCTTATAAAAGGTTTAGTTCCTCATAGAGAATTTGGAAATCTCCATTGAATTGGAGAGAACCATATTCTAAAGAGACTAAGAACTATGGGTTGTGTTCTACCTACTATCCAGAAGCAAAAGAAAGCAAAAAGAAACTAAAAACTACTCTGAAAATAAACTAAAAAAAGAGCTGCTGCCTCTCTCGGACAGAACATACATATGTATGGAAAAAGGAAGCTTTGATCTTTCTTAAGGAAAGATCAAGCTAAAAATCTACAATCCAGCTGTTAGGAGTCCTCTAAGAAGAGATTTCGGCGCCTACAATTGACTAACAGCCGCAACCTTTGATCCAAAATATCATTTCATCGTGATCTACTGTCAAAGATCTTTTCACGTTTTGGAAGCTTCAATGGCGATCGATCCAAGGAAGTGGTGATCAATCGCTGGGCATTTCTTCTGCGCCTCAGCTTTCCCTTGATGTCTTTATAGGCCTAATGTTCAAGATTTGCATGTGTTTCCCATTAAGACCTAAAAATAAGACAAACACTAAACACAACAAAATATTAGATAATAATACAAACTAAGGTTTAACATATGCAAGTTAGAAAGTTTGAATGTGTAACATTTAACACTTATTACACCCCCAAACTTACATAATGCTAGTCCCTTAGCATTACACAACAAAAAATTAAAATGAAACAGCTATGAATAATTATGCTACTTCCTTTGTCGTAGGAAACACGATTGCATTTAGCACATGCAACAAGTTTTTAAACCCTAGGCGTCCTAGTGGACGGTGAAGTCTCCGAGAGGGTTTAATAAAAATCTTACCCACAAACATATGGTGCATGGTCAAATTATCAAAAGAATAAAGATCACAAAATTGTATGGGTCACATGTCAATAGTAAGCCTTAAATAATGATTACTCCATTTTCACAACAACTTCACGATTTGCAAAATATGATTACTTAGAGATGGCTAGCTGAGATTCCAAATATGTTCCAGTTGGTGTAAAGTGATATCAGCACAAAGATATGAATTCAAAATAATTCAACACAAATGTCTAATACCTCAAAGTTCACTGAACTACATCAATCAAATGAAACAACTAGGGCATGGTTCACTAATAACCGGCTTCTTATTATATTTGCACAGCTATTAGCTTACTTTATTAAGCTTTTCTAGTGACCCATGTAAACGGGTGTTAGACCAATGACTCCCAAGACCGATGGCTTTAGGGCACTAGATGTGAGATATCCTTAGGGGCTTTATACTCGAGTCAACTAGGCTACAAGACAAACTTAGCTGTTTTTTTTTTGTATTATTTTTTTAACAATATATCATAGCCCAAGTTATCATCTAACAAGTCCATCCAATTGCATCAGAGGGTATTGAAAACAACGATGTTTCTATTAGAGTCATTCCACAATCCCACGTGCAGATGTGCTCGTGATATGTCATATAAAACGAATGATTCTCCAAAAGCAAGGTAAAGTAAGAAGGTTTTGATTACTGACTGTATGCATGTGTTCATTGTTTAAGCTCACTAATGAAATGTAACAAAATTGAAGATTACAAAATTCTACAGGATAATATGAACATGTATTTACAAGACAACTATACAAAAGAATTGGTTTTTACATTAGAAATAAGTTGTAAGTGAACAAGAAAACAAGTGCTTAACATACCCCAAACTTGATCACCATTGTCCCCAACTGTGTATATACAATGAATGAAAAAAGCGAGGGATAAAAAAAACTCATTGGGGAGGTATGGCTCTGTGTCATACTCACAAATTTGAATTCATAACATTATCCTCAAAAGAAATATAAAACATAACAAAGAAGAATAATAATATAATACAATAAATACGAATTTATGAATATTAACACTAATCGAAGAGTTAAATGAACAAAGAAAATAAAGAATTCTCATATTCCCCAAAATTAATAAAACAATGTCTCAATATAAATGGAATAAAATACATTTGGTTGGATAACAAAACAATGATCCAAAACTTCCACAATGTATAAAAAGTCAAGTCCAAAGCCATAAATCAAAAATACAATGGAAACTCATGGAGCAGGTGGTGCAGGTGGGAGATGACTCAAGATCTCTTGAAGTGTCGCCTCAAGAGACTGAAATGCATCCCCAATTCTTTTCTTAAAATCTTCTTGCCACTGGGAGATCTGCTCAAACTGTGCTTGCAGCAGTTCATACTTTGAATGTGACATGGGGACTCTACCCTGAACAGATGGCTCTCCCTCAGCCATCTCAGCAGCAGGCTGATCCTCAGTAGCGGCATCCTCCATCTCGGCATCTTGCTCACTCGCAAGAACTCGTCTTGGCAAATGAGATATGCCGTGTTTCCACTGGTTATAGCCGAACACTAGGGACTTGTACTCGAGAAAGTCTGAGCACGAGAGTGATAGGCCCTTGCTGAGGACTAGTTTGGTGACCAAAAATGGAAAGGGTAGTGCTGGCCGTCTGGGACCTAGCAAGCCCTTGTCAACTTTGTCTTCCCAGCATTTAAACATTTGACTCCAGATGAGTTGAGGTATTGAGCCCCAGTACTTCTTGTAGAAAGCATAAAGAGCAGCTAAGAAGTCACCTGTCCGTTGTGTCTTGTGTCCAAGTGGACACACATTCCTTTTAAGCACTGTGTCAATCATCCACAACCGCAAAGGCAACTTTGCCTTAGTTGTACAGTTTTGCTTGGTGTCAGCACACTCTCCATCACACATGTCGTGCACAATCTAGTGTAAATCAATCTCGGGAGGAGGCTTAGTGAAGCGCGGGGAAGGGCACTCATGGGGGCAGCCAATTGCTTCCGCAATGTCTTCAATGGTGATATCAAACTCAATCCCCTTGACAGTAGAAGACAATACCCCGGGCGTGTCCAAATCAAAGGTCATATTCTGATAGAAAAGTCGAACGAAGCGCAGGTGGATTATGGGCTGGCTGCAGCAAAGGCATCAATTGCCTTCGCCTAAGTTGCTTGCGTGCCCATTTGACATCTTTGTCTTCACAAAACGCCCCCACAAAATCAAAGCGTGTCTCGGGATTGAGCTCATGATGTTGCTAAAGTGTGTTAATGAAAAGACTAACCGGGCCCGGTGCACGAGAGGATGAAGAACGGAAGGTTGACATTGAAAAATTTCGTTGGGTACTTTTTACAAACACTTGCTGTGCCAAAGGAAAAAGATACCAAAATGAAGAATTTTTTAGGCAAAATCGGTGGGGAATGCAAGAAAGATGATGAGGAATGAAAAAATAAAAGAAAAGTAAAGTTTAAATAAATTAAATGAAGGATTTACCTGTAATGGAAATTAGGTTAGGGAGGAGCACAGCGCATGGATGGATCGGTGGGAGAAGAAAAAAAATGGGGAAATGAAGGTGTAGAAGGGTTCTTAAAGAGGTCACGTGACCCTTTGGAACGATTGCGATCGATCCACGCCTTCAACGATCGATCCAAGCCTTGGATCGATCCAAGATTTCTGCGATCGATCCAAGCTACGATCGATCCAAGTTTCCTGCGATCGATCCAACCTCAAATGTATGAAGGATTTCAAAAATGTAGTAGTTCCAAAACACTTAAGAATTACTCCAAATAGATGGGATCCATCAGATTGATGGAATCCACATCTTCCTTATGCTCAACATCCTGGATGTAGGGTTTCAATCTCTGACCACTGACATTGAAAATTTGGCCACTCTTCGAGTCTCTTAGCTCAACTGCTCCGTGAGGGAATGTGGATGTAACAATGAATGGGCCATCCCATCTTGATCGGAGCTTACCAGGAAATAGGCTAAGTTTGGAATTGTATAGCCATACCTTCTGATTTGGGACGAAAGTTTTAAGCCAGATGTGTTTATCATGAAATGCCTTTGTTTTTACCTTGTACATCTGGGCACTTTCGTAAGCGTCATTTCGCAGCTCTTCAAGCTCGCTCAATTGTAGCCTCCGATGGGAACCAGCTGATCTCATATCAAAATTAAAAGTCTTTACGGCCCACCAGGGATTGTGCTCAAGCTCAACAGGAAGATGACATGCCTTGCCATAAACCAACCGGTATGGCGATATGCCAATCGGTGTTTTAAATGCTGTACGGTAAGCCCACAGTGCATCGTTAAGTCGCAAAGACCAATCCTTGCAATCTGGCCTAACTATTTTCTCCAATAAACGCTTTATTTCCCTGTTGGATAATTCTACCTGGCCACTTGTCTGAGGGTGGTAGAGTGTCGCAACCTTGTGAGTGACAGAGTATTTAAGGAGTAAGGTTTTCAGAAACCTATTATAGAAATGCGTTCCTCCGTCACTAATGATTGCGTGAGGCGTACCAAAATGACTAAAGATGTTAGATTGAATGAATTTGATAACAACTTTATGGTCGTTGGTTCTGGTAGCCACAACCTCTATCCACTTGGACACATAGTCCACCACCACTAAAATGTACTCAAATCCAAAAGAGGGCGGAAAAGGTCCCATGAAGTCTATCCTCCATACATCAAAGATTTCCACTATTAAGATGGGGTTTAGAGGCATCATGTCCCTTCGGGACACTGTTCCAAGGCGTTGACATCTATCACACGCTCGATAGAATTGATTGGCATCCTTGAATAAGGACGGCTAGTAGAATCCGCTTTGTAAGACCTTCGCCGTAGTCTTATTAGCACTAAAATGTCCTCCACAAGCCAATGTGTGGCAAAAGGAGAGGACACTCTGAACTTCGCCTTGAGGTATACAGTGGCGAATGATCTGATCAGCATAGTTCTTGAAGAGCTCAGGATCCTCCCAAAAATAGGATCAGATCTGCTTGAAGAAGCGGTCCCTTGCTTGCTTCGTCCAATGAAAAGGAATCTTACCTATTGCTAGGTAATTAACGATGTTAGCGTACAATGGCACTTCTTTCGAAGTAATCTCAAATAGTTGCTCATTCGGGAAGGAGTCATGAACTGGAATGAGAGAAGACTCGATAGAAATGCGAGAAAGATGGTCAGCGACAACATTATCAGATCCCCTTTTATCTTTAATCTCCAAATCAAATTCTTGAAGCAAGAGAATCCACCTAATTAAACGGGGCTTTGTCTCCCGTTTAGCCATCAAATGCCTTAGAGCGGCATGGTCAGAGTAAATTACTACCTTGGACCCCAAAAGATAAGAGCAAAATTTGTCCAAGGCAAAAACAACTACTAGCAACTCTTTTTCTGTAGTTGTGTAGTTCACTTGAGTATCTATCAGAGTTTTGCTAGCATAATAAATAGCGTGAGGGAGCTTGTCCTCACGTTGTCCCAAAATTGCACTGACAGCATAGTCGGATGCATCACTCATTATCTCAAAAGGGAGAGACCAATCAGGGGTCTTCATGATAGGGGCTGAGGATAGAAGTGATCGAAGTGTCTCGAATGCCTTAAGACACGCTTCATCAAAATTAAAAGGAGTCTCCTTGGCAAGAAGATTGCACAATGGTCTTGAAATTTTGCTAAAATCCTTGACAAAGCGGCGATAAAAACCAGCATGTCCAAGAAATGATTGAATTTGTTTCACTGTAGTAGGTGGTGGAAGTTTTGAAATCAGCTCCACTTTCGCTCTGTCAACTTCAAGTCCTCGCTTAGACACTATGTGTCCCAATACAATTCCTTCTTGAACCATGAAATGGCTCTTCTCCAACTCAAAATTAGATTTGTCTCCTTATATCGTTTAAGAACACGAGAAAGTTTAAGGAGACATTCATCGAATGAGGGCCCAAAGAAAGAAAAATAATCCATGAACACCTCCAAAATATTCTCCACCATGTTCGAGAAAATAGACATCATGCACCCCTGAAAAGTGGTGGGTGCATTACACAACCCAAAGGGCATGCACCTACATGCGAAAGTACCAAAGGGACAGGTGAAGGTCGTCTTCTCTTGATATTGGGGATCAACGGCCACTTGATTATATCCTGAATATCCATCCAGGAAGCAATAGTAACTCTGGCCGGCAAGACGATCNAACACGAGAAAGTTTAAGGAGACATTCATCGAATGAGGGCCCAAAGAAAGAAAAATAATCCATGAACACCTCCAAAATATTCTCCACCATGTTCGAGAAAATAGACATCATGCACCCCTGAAAAGTGGTGGGTGCATTACACAACCCAAAGGGCATGCACCTACATGCGAAAGTACCAAAGGGACAGGTGAAGGTCGTCTTCTCTTGATATTGGGGATCAACGGCCACTTGATTATATCCTGAATATCCATCCAGGAAGCAATAGTAACTCTGGCCGGCAAGACGATCTAGGATCTGATCAATGAATGGTAGTGGGAAATGATCCTTCCTAGTTGATGAGTTCAGTTTTCGGTAGTCTATGCAGACATGCCACCCCGTGGTCGTGCATTGAGGAATTAATTCACCTACTGAGTTTTCAACTACGGTGATACCTGACTTCTTAGGTACCACCTGAATGGGACTGACCCATTTACTATCTGAGATGGGGTGAATGATGCCCGCATCCAGCAGTTTTACGACTTCAATCATGACCACATTCTTCATTGTGGGATTCAATCGACGTTGCGCCTCGCGAGAGGGCTTAGCGTTATCCTCCAAATGAATGAGATGCATACAAATGGAGGGGTCAATCCCTTTAAGATCCCCAACAATCCAACCAATCGCCTCTTTGTGTTCTTTCAGAACACCCATTAAACTACTCTCCTGGTCTTTTTGTAGATCTGCAGCAATGATGACTGGTAGAGTGTCGTTAAGTCCTAAGAAGGCATACTTGAGTTTTGCAAAAAGCTGTTTTAGCTCAAGTTTTGGTGGGGTGATGAGAGAAGAAACGGGAGGAATGCCTGATGTAAGTGGTAAAGGCTCCTTTGGTACTCTCCAATGTGGAAAGTCTATTGTTGCAGCAACGTCAAGAAGAGAATTAACCTCGTCGACATATTGCTCCGTGTTGAAGTCCTTAACATCAAAATGAGATAGGCACGCCTCCAACGGGTCTTTTACCAAAAAGTGGGGGAGTGAATCTTCTATAATTTCTTCAATTTGATCCACAAAGAAACACTTTTTTGAGTCCGTAGGATGCTGAAAAGCATTGAAGATGTTCAACTTCACCTTCATATTCCCAAAAGTTACTTCGATCTCCCCGGTCTTGCAATTGATGCATGCATTAGCTGTAGCTAAGAAAGGATGGCCGAGGATGACGGGAATTAGCTTGGTAGGATCTGGGACAGGTTCTGTATCAAGAACGATAAAGTCTACAGGAAAGTAGAACTTGTCCACTCTTATGATAACATCTTCAATTATCCCACGAGGTTTCTTAATGGATCTGTCTGCAAGTTGTAAGACAACCGTCGTGGGTTTCAACTCTCCAAGTCCCAACTGTGTATATTCCGAGAAAGGCAACAAATTCACACCTGCTCCAAGATCAAGGAGGGCTTTCTCAACAGCATGGTCTCCAATAATACATCAAATGGTAGGAGCACCAAGGTCCTTGATCCTGGTAGGTACAGTGTGTTGAATGAGTGAGTTGACCTGTTTGGTTAAGAGAATCTTCTCGGGAGTACGAGTCCTCATCCTATGCTTTTGAGAACATAAATCCTTCAAAAACTTAGCGTAGGATGGGATCTATCGGATGGCATCGATGATGGGGATATTTATTTGAACTTGTTTAAAAATCTCCATCATCTCTTGAAATTTCTCTCCTTACTTTGCAGCACAAGGAGGCCCCTTGAGACGTTTAGGGAATGGAGCTCTAGGCTCAGAAGACGTCTCAAGATTTGCATGTTCCTTCGGAACATTTGGACTGTCAAGGGGTGGTTTTGGATTCACAGGGGAATCATCCTTTTCCTGGGCCTTCAACCCGACCTTGTTGTCTACCACCCGTCCACTTCTCACGTGTGACCGCCTGGACTTGTTCGTGGGGAGCGCTATCAGAAGCACTTCCATCGACCATGTAGTGTCCTTTAGGGTTGGCCACTGGTTGGGAGGGCAGCTTCCCTTCCTTTCGCTGATTAAGAGCATTCGCTAGCTGGCCAACTTGACCTTCCAGCTTAGCAATGGATTGGGTTGGGACTTCAGCAACTGAGTATTGGCCTCAAGATTGCCGAGAGCAGTCAATACCTTATCCTCAAAGGTAGAATTCCTAGGAGGAGGAGGAGCTGACTGATATTGATGCTGAAGGGGTCGGTAATTGGAGGACTAATTAAAAGATTGATTAGGAGGTAGCGAATGTGCCTGATTATGCAATCCTCCAATGGGTCCTTGTTTTTCCTGAGCTAGGGCTCGCCAAGAAAAATTAGGATGATTCTCCATCCCGGGTTATATGAATTGGAATAAGGATCATTACCCGGTCTGGAGAATGCTGCGTTCACCTGCTTGGGATGAACTTCAGAAAATTGTCCAATGATAGGACAATCTTTCGCCTGATGCGATGGATTAGAGCAGAATGAACATACCTCATATGGAGTGGAAATGGGAGCTACGGGCATAGGAGCAAAACCAGCTACCATGATTTGGTCAAGCTTTCGAGAGAGAGCATCTACCTTAGAGGTTACCTCAGAAGGATGGCTCACTTCGAAAAGACCTTCATGCTTTTGTTTTGCAGGAGGTGCCCTACGACCGGATGATGCATGGTGTAAAGAATTTTCATCAAGGTTTTCAAAAAGAGCACGCATCATCTACGCTCTTTAACATAAATGTACCTCCACACGAGGCAGTGACCATTTGCCTATGAGGCTCAGTTAAGCCATCATAGAAGCATTGGATTTGCTGCCACTTGGGGACAGCATGGTGCAAACACTTTCGTAAAAGGTCCTTCATTCTTTCCCACGTTTTGTGGAAAGATTCACAATCAATTTGCGAAAAGCCAGTGATGGCTTTTCGTATTTGATTTGTTTTCTCTATTGAAAAATACTTGTTAAGAAATTCTTGTTGCATTTGAGCCCAAGAAGTAATTGAATCATTTGGTAAGGAATTATGCCATTGCTTGGCTTTATCCTTAAGGGAAAACGGAAAGAGGCGCATTCTAAAAGCATCTTCATTAAAATTTTGCAATCTAAGAGTAGAACAGATATCAATGAATTCATCTAGATGCTTGTAAGGATCCTCGTTATTAAGTCCATAAAAAGATGGTAGCATTTGTATAGTGCTGGACTTAATCTCATATTGGGTTGCTGTGATGTTTGGCAACCGAAGGCATGAAGAGGGTGTGTAAGTGGAGGGAACATAATGATCCCTCAATAAAACAGCCCTATTTTCTTCAGCCATGTGTTCTACAGTAGGTACTCTTAGATCCAAGTTTCTTTCAATTCTTTGTTGTCTAAGAGTACGCTCTAAATCTAGGTCGCATGGAAAAATAGGTAATGATAACGAGCGGCGACCGAACATAAACTAACAACCTAAAAATATATACAACAAAAAATTAAAACAAAATAAAAGAGAAAATTAAGAGGGTACTAGTTTCTGCCTTGCAGTAGTAGCTTCAGTGCTACTGATCAGAAGTCCTGCGATCGATCCAAGCTTGCAATCGATCCAAGAAAGTGGCGATCGATCCAAATCCAATTCTGCAGAAATAGAAAAGGCAAAAGCAAAACAGAAATAGAAACAAGAAAAGAAACAAAAACTAAAACTCAACTTGGACAGAGACGAATTTTTGTACAAAACAAACTATATGGACAGAATATACAGTATTTACCAAATCAAGCTAGATGTAATCCTAAAAACTTCATAAACAACCATTTTGAAAACAATCCCTAGCAACGGCGCCAAAAATTGATACACATGCAAGCGTTATTGATTTTAAATTTATAATTAACCACTCGCGATAGATCGTACCTTTGCAGGATAGTTTTAAAAGAGGGTATCGTCCGCAGGGATTGTGTTGGTTGCTTTTGCTACAAAGTTCTCAAGATTCCTTCCAACTCAACTCATGAAAATAAATGGTTTTGAAGTTCTTAACAACTAAACAACAAAAATAAACAACAACTAATTTAAAGATAAAGGAAGTAGGGAGAGTATAAGGAATTGACTTCATCCAATCCGCATACTACAAATGAACTATGTCTAGCATGGATCTTTTGACATAAGCATAAAATGAGAGTGCAAAGGTTGTCAACCCTTGATAAGCCTTGAATGTTATGCATTCAAGCCCCTTAACTCGCATTTGTTAAACCTTAGTCATTTTGTAATATAACTTTTTGTCGTGTTTTTGTGTTAGTTAGTTCTTTCAGGTCTTATGGTGAATGTGCACTCTATATCACGGATTTCCTCAAAATATGCTGATGGACTCCAACTTGGCTCGA
>FXXK01002062.1:22636-32636 GCA_900184695.1 Betula pendula
TTGATGGCAAACTTGGCTTTTAAATAAAAATATACTGATTAAGAATTTAGAACATAAACAACAGTATTAATGCAGAGAATCAAATAAGAGCCGCAATAATAAAGAGATAAGGAGAGGAGATTCAAACGGCGATTTATCGTTGGTTCGGTCTACCTCCTACGCTCCACTCCCAAGCACACCACTTGAATTTCAATCCCACTAACCAAACTCCTTGCAGGTGGGTTCAAACCATTACAAACAAGAGTACCACCACTCTTCCTTCACAATGTGGAATAATCTCCTCTCACACCTCACAAGGGTCACACCACCTCTTGAACACAATTGAATGTGTTGATCGGATTTGAGATTTCTCACTCAACAGATGACAATTCTCCTTTTTTGCAGATGGATATTTACAAATGAACGCTTTACAATAAAATCTCTCACAGAACTCTTGTATGATATTGACCCTTGAAAGCTCATCAGAATATTGAATAGATGAAAGAATGCTTTGAGGTTCTAAGCTGCTTGTTTCCTCATTAGTTTGCTTGATAAAATGAGAGCTAAGGATATGTATTTATAGGCCTTAGCAAGAGTTCAACCTTTGGAGAGAAATTGAAATATGCAAGCTGTTTTCAAAGTTGTAATCAGATTATTCAAAGTCAGAAATTGTTGCTAGCATTTTTCAAAAGAATTGCAGACAGATTTTTTCAAAAGTCAGAATTACTGCTAGCCAATTTTTCAAAAATGAAATCAGCATTTTTCAAAGTCCAGAAATTGTTGCTAGACCAATTTGGTCCCCAAAGATGAAATCCAGATTTTGAAGTTCGAAATTGTATGCAAGCCAATTTTTCAAACATGCAATCAGATTTTTCAAAGTCAGAAATGTATGCTAGGCCATTTTTCAAACTTGCAATCACATTATTCAAAGCTAGAAACTTGTTGCTAGCCAATTTTTCAAAGCTTGCCAGCTCAGATAATTCAAAGTCAAGAAAAATTGTTGCTAGCAAATTTTGCAAAGATCCAATCAGAATTTTCAAAGACAAGAATTATATGCTAGCAGATTTTTTCAAAAGCTGCAATCAGCATTTTCAAAGATACAGAATTATTCTAGACATATTTTTCAAAGCTGAAATCAGAAAGGTTCGTAATTGTTGCTAGCTAATTCTTAGAGTCAAAAATGGTAGCTTAACAGATTTTCAGAGTTAAGAATGGTTGCTAGTTTAACTCTCAGAGTTAAGGATGGTTGCTAGCTGATTTTTCAGAGTTAAGGATGGTTCTAGCTGATTTTCAAAGAACCTAAGTTTAATGCACTTTTCGTAGTTTTAAAAATGTATGAAGGATCCTAAGGTCATTCTAGAGTAAAGAGCCTTAAGAGTTCAATCATCCAAGAGCTTTACAAGAATACCCTAATAAAATAAAGATTCTTCAGTCTTGAGTTCTTCAGTGCTTAAAGGCTTCTTGCTTTGGAGTTCAAATGCCTTCAGTTCATTTTGGTCCTCTGAGAATCTGTGCTTGAATGTTCCTTGCAACTATTATACTTGAATTAAACACATTAGAGCAACAAGATAGAATTTGTTATCATCAAAATATTTGCAACATAATTGTATTGACGCCATAGGGCTAACACAATGTTCTCAAACCCCTATGGCTTACTAACTCGAGTAAAAAAAAGCTACAGAATTAGGCTTAGCCATCACTTTAACCAATCCGAATTTCTCACCTTTTGATGTGAACATTCATTGCTTAATGAGGCAAGAAGTCCCAGTAGCGGATTTTTTTTTTTAAAAAAATTATTATTAATGTCAAGGTATCCTTCCAACAAGTTACCTAGTTTCACCCAAGACATTGAAAACATACACAATCAGGTTCATATGTCATACCTCACAAACTATGTGCTAATGTGCTTGTAGTAATTCAAATTGAAACAAGTGATTTTCAATTGCCAAAAGTAAGTAACAAGACTCAGAATCTTAGTCATATGATCATGTGTTCAACATTCTAAGCTCGCCAATGAAATTCAAATCACAGTTCCAAATCAATCAAATCTTAAGAATAACATGAATATTCAATTTCAAAATTTTTTTTGGACAAAGTGTGTGTGTCTTTTTTATACCCCCAAACTTAAATTAAATTACACATTGTCCTCAATGAGTATATAAAATTAAAAGATTATACCAGGGAGATAGGAAACCTGAATGTGGAGGCATGGCTCATAGTATACCCCCAAACTTGAATGGAAGTACACTTGTCACTGAAAAACCAAATACACTATTCTAAATAGGTGCACTTTCGAGCATAGTCGACATGGCTCGAGCACCTTTTGTTGGGCAATAGCTGAACCTGAAATGAAAACAAAGAAGAAAACACACAAAAATAAAATTGAAATATGCATACAGTAGCATTAATACTACTGTATGCACAAAAATAAAAAGACAGCAAAATAAAGTAAAGAGCAAAATAAAAACCAAAATGAAGTAGAAAGAAAATAGAAGGTAGTGCATTCAGCAGCATCAATACTGTTGTTTGGGAATTGGTGCTTGAGCTCTATTCTCCTTTTGGGTTATCTCCTAAGTATTGTTAAGTTTATAGTCTTCAGTCGGACTTGTGAGACACTTATGCCATGTGCTGGGTATGTCAATGTAAGGCTTCACTTTGTGTCCATTGACCATGAATTTCTGATTTTCCTTTTTGCCTTCGAGGTTGTTGAATGGTGCGTTCGATCTCTGGATTGTATGGAATGAGTGCTAAGTTCTGAGATCGATGACCTTGCATAGGCAAAAACTCAATTCTACAGTTCACAACAGCTTTAGTGTTGTGATCTAGAAGAGGGGCACTCGAGCGTTTTTTAGATGTGTTCGATCGCAGTGGTGCGCTCGAGCCCAGTGAATGTGGTGCTCGAGCCACTTGCTGCAGAATCAGATGTAGTATGTAGTGAACAGCAGCTTCGGTGCTGGTGTTCTAGAGAAGAGCGCTCGAGCGGCTTTGGATGGCGCTTAATCCCCCTGATGCGCTCGAGTGTAGTGAATGGGGTGCTCGAGCGGCTTTGCTGTAGAACAGAAACTAACTTGCAGAAGCTGAAACCTAGAAACAGATGAGACTTTTTTTTTTTTTTTAGCAAATTATAAAATTCATATAATAAAACAAAAACTAAGAAGATTGCACTCGAGCATAGTCGGCATGGCTCGAGCGCCTTTTATGCAGTAGTTGAACTGCTGTCAGGGGAATGGCACTTGGGCACTAGAGATTGATGCTCGAACGAACATATGCGCTCAAGCCCAGTAAGCCACACGCTCGAGCGCCTACTGCAAAAATAGAGACAAAATACTTTTTGCAGAAACAGAACTAAAAGATAGATTAGAAAATTAAATGAAAAACAACTAACCCGAAGGAAAAACTTTTAAACACAATTTATCATAATTCCCGTCAACGGCGCCAAAAACTTGCTGTACAAATATTCACCTAAATAAATGGGCGAATAAATGCACGTTTTACTCGCAAATGCACAAGATCAAAATGATAGTATAGAGAGCAAATACGAGATCATTCCCACGAGGATTGGTAAATTATGTTTAAAGAGAATTTTCTAAAAAGATGTTTTGATTGAAACGAAATAAATAGCAAAATGGAAACGAGATAGGATTGTATGGAACAAAAGAAGTAATAGATTGAAAGCAATAAGTAAATAAGGTAGGGCTCCGATATCACCACTATCCTACTCTTTTCGGGAACTGATTTGCACAATGCTACAACCATATTACCGATGCTTACTGTTTACCGACCACAAGGCGATGGGTGTGTACTCCTAAATCTATTGATTTTCCTAAGCAACGAGATTAGGTATGGGTGTATACTAAGTTGTTCTTCAAGAAGCTAAATCTATAGAAATCGAAAACACACTTAGGTTGGAACATGGTGTATATTCCAGTTGTCTTTATGTTGATTATTTCAAGACTATGATGGGGTTCTTTCGTCACTCTAATATGCCTAGGACTCGGCTATCCAAATTGACATATATAACAAATCCATATCATATGCATATGATGATCAAGCACAACATGTGAGGAATGAATGTAATCAAAATAATCAATTAAGAATCACAAAATAGTTGTAGTAAGGCAAATCAAAATCTTAAAGAGATATGATTAGGGCTTCATCGAGCCCCAACAAAAGTATTAACTACAACTTTGGCTTAATGTAAGCTTTCTAATGGTTCTTGTAACGAGTTTTAGGTCAATGCTCCCAAACTAGATGACTTTAAGGCACTATGGTATGAACACCCCTATAGGCTTACTAACTGAGTAAAAAAGGCTACAGAATTAGGCTTAGGCATGACTTCATTCAATCCGAATTTCTCACCTTTTAATGTGAACATTCATTGCTTAGTGGATTGTTTTTATTTTTTTGGCCAAGGTATCCATCCAACAAGTTACCCAGCTTCAATGCAAACACTGAAAACATATACAATCAGGTTCACATGTCATACATCACGGACTATGTGTTAATGTATTTGTGGCAATTCGAATTGAAACAAGTTAATGCTCAGATGCCAAAGGTAAGCAACAAGACTTAGGCCTCGTTTGGTTTGCAGAATGACTATTTCATTATGAAAATGAATAGTTATTCCTAGGAATATAGAAGAAGATGGAATGAAATAGTTATTCCTATTATTTGGTTTGGTTGTAACGATAAAATAGAATATTGAATATATATTCTTTTGTTTGGTATAGTGGAATACGCAAGTGAATGGAATCATATTGTAATCAAATTTCTTAAAACACCCTTATAATACAAATATAATTTAAGGACGTTTTGTTCTTTATTTTTTAAACAGAAACCATTATACTATAACTTTTTTTTTAAAAAAAAAAAAAAAGTTTTTTTTTTGCACATCATTTTGCCTTGGCTGTAACACTACAAAATGGTGTGCACAAATGAAAAAAAAAGAAAAAGAAAAGTCACATCAACAAAATCATCATATTCACCCATCAATTTTATTTTATTTTAAAAAAAAATGAAAAGCACATCACCAAATGGTCTCATAATACTAAAAAAACAAAAAAAAAAAAATTTGATGTTGGAGTATGAGGGGCTTTTAAGAGAAGAGGCTGTAATAATTCTATTCCTGTAGGAAATGAATAGGTATTCCTCTACCTTTTCAAAAAGAATACCTATTCCTCTTCGTAAGGGAATAAGTATTCCTATGGGAAAAACTATTCCTATGGAATAGTCATTCCATTCTAGGTCCTATTCCACAAACCAAACGGGGCCTTAAAATACTAATCATATGATCATGTATTCAACATTCTAAGCTCGCCAATGAAATTCAAATCACAGTTTAAGATCAACAAAATTGTCAAGAATAACATGAATATGCAATTTCAAAAATTTGGAAGACAAAGTGTGTGTGTGTGTCTATTCCATACCCCCAAACTTAAATTATACATTGTCCTCAATGTGTAGATAAAATTGAAAGATCATACTAAGGAGATAGAAAACCTGAATGGGGAGGCATGACTCATAACATACCTCAGTACTATTGTATGCAGTGTTAAAACAAAACAAACAAAACCCAAATAAAATAAAATAAAATAAAATAAAAACACAAAATAAAGTAAAGAGGAAAATAAAATAAAAACAAAAATGAAGAAAAATAGATGGCATTGCATTCAGCAGCATCAGTACTGCTGTCTGGGATGTGGTGCTCGTGTCTTATTCTCCTTTTGGGCTACCTCCCAAGTAGTGCTAAGTTTATAGTCTTCAGCTAGACTATGGGACACTCATGCCATGTGTTGGGTTATCAATGTAGGGCTTCACTCTATGTTCATTGACCTTGAATGTCTGATTTTCTATTTTTCCCTTGAGGTTGTCTAAGTGTCTGTTCAATCTTTAGATCGTATGACGGTTAAGTTCTGTGATTGATGAACCTGCATAAACAACAAAGAAAAATCAGATTTTGCAATTGACACCAGCTTTAGTGTTGTTGTCTAGAATGGCGCTTGATCGTTAGGATTGGGCGCTCGATCGCCTGCTGTCTGGAAAAGGTATGATCGATCCCCCTAGAATGTGGATCGATCGCATCTGTGGATCGATCTCCCTTCTGTGGCACTCGATCCCCTTGCTGCAGAATAGAAACAAAATTCTGCAAAAAAACTCAGAAAACAGATGAGAATAATTTATTTATTTATTTTTAAAATGAAACAAAGCAACTAAAATAAAGGAAAAACTTAAAAACACAATTTAACACAATCCCTGACAACGGCGCTAAAAACTTGTTGTGCAAATATCTACCTAAATAAATAGGTAAATAAAGACACGATTCTCTCGCAAGTGCACAAGATCAAAACGATAGTATAGAGAGCAAGTACGAGATCATTCCCACGAGAATTGGTAAATTGTGTTTAAAGAGAATTTCTTAGAGCAAGTATCTTGAATGAAATTAAAAATAAATGAAATAAGATTGCAATGGAACGAAATAAATAATAGAATTGAAAATAATCAGTAAAAAGGGTAGGGCTTTGATATCCACCACTAATCATACTCTTTTCGGGAATCCGATATGCACAATGCTACAACCCATATTGCAATGCTCAATGTTTATCGGCCACAAGGGCGTGACATCTACTCCTAAAGCTATTGATTTTTCTAAGCAATGAGTTAGGCATGACATCTACTCTAACTCTTCTCTTCCTCAAAGGATTTAGCATGGCATCTACTAAGTTGTTCTTTGAAAAAGCATAAGTCTATAGAAATCGACAAACACACTCAGGCTAGAACATGGCATCTATTCTAGTTGACTTCATGTTGATTACTCCAAGAACATGTGATGGGGTTCTTTCAATACTCTAATATGCCTAGGACTCGGCCATCCAAATTGACATATATAACAAATTCATACCACATAAAAATGATGATCGAGCACAAACATGTAAGGAATGAATGTAAACCGAAATAATCAATTAAGAATCACAAATATTTGTAGCAAGGCAAATCCAACCTTAAAGAAACATGATTAAGGCTTTAATCGAGCCCCAACAAAAGTATTTAACTACAACCAATTTAGAATAAACTTATATACATTCAGAAAATAAATAAAGGAAGAAAGAATAACTTGAAATCCTTCTTGATGGAGCCTTTGATTCATTTCCAAAGCTTGTGTCTTTGTTTTGGAGGACTTAGGGGAGTATTTATAGAGTTTAGGAACAACCCTAGTCAATTTCGTGTAGCCTACAAATCCAAAATCGAGTTGGAGTTGGATTTCCATCTTTCCAAAACAAGCCCACCGACTTCAGCATTCTGCAGAAAACGATGGGGATTGAGTGCCAGTATTGGGTGCTCGAGCGCACCTTATATGCTTCAGCTTTGGCTTAATGATTTGTTCCTCTCTGAGTCCTCTTTCCAACGCACTTGACCTTACCTTAATCCATGTTTTGAGCTAAAATTTATGGCAAAAAATAGTGCACAAATGTCAAATGTTCAACAGCTTTGCAACAGTTAATGTGTTTTAAGCCCGAGTTGATGGAATTGCTTGCATTTACACTATAGGACCTCAAAAACACTAAATAATACAAAAACAACACAAAACGTCAAATTATAACAAAACTAAGAGATTGACATATGTGAATTAAAAGGGCTTGAATGTGTAACATTCAGTACTTATCATTTTGCGGTGGGCATGGTTAGTAGATATCAATCAAATCCTAGTCCACAACATTGGGTAGCGGTTAAGCATATTGTTGTACAAATATCTACCTAAATAAATAGGCAAATAAATGCATGTTTTACTCGCAAGTGCACAAGATCAAAACGATAGTATAGAAAGCAAGTACGAGATCATTCCTACGAGGATTGGTTTAACTATGTTTAAAGAGAATTTCCTAAAATAGATAAATTGGTTGAAACAGAATAAAATAAAATAATTGAAACGAAATAAATAACATAATTGAAAACAATAAATAAATAGGATAGGGCTCCGATATCCACTACTAATCATACTCTTTTGAGGAAACGACATGCACAATCCTACAACCCATATTGCGATGCTCAATGTTTGCCAGCCACAAGGGCATGGGTGTATACTCTAAAGTTATTGATTTCCCTAAGCAATGAGTTAGGCATGGGTATATACTCTAACTCTTTTCTTTCTCAAAGGATTTAGCATGGGTGTATACTAAGTTATTCTTCAAGAAAACATAAATCTATAGAAATCAACAAACATACTCAGGCCGGAACATGGTGTATATTCCAGTTGTCTTTATGTTGATTAATCCAAGTACATGTGATGAGATTCTTTTGTCACTCTAATATGCCCAGGACTCGATCATCTAAATTGACATATATAACAAATCCATACCACATGCATATGATGATCAAGCACAAACATGTGAGGAATGAATGTAAACCAAAATAATCAATTAAGAATCACAAATAGTTGTAGCAAGGCAAATCCAACCTTAAAGAAATATGATTAGGGCTTCAATCGAGCCACAACAAAAGTATTAAGAATAACTAAATTCGGACTAAACTATATACATGCAAAAAATAAATAAAGGAAGAAAGAAAAACCAAAACCTTTCTTGATCTAGCCTCCAATTCCTCTCTCAAAGCTTGTGTCTTTGTTTTGAATGACTTAGGGGAGTATTTATAGAGTTTAGGAACAACCCTAGGTGATTCCGTGCAGCCTACAAGTCTAAAATAGAGTTGGAGTTGGATTAAAATCTTTCCAAATCGGGTCTGCCGACTTCAATGTGCTCCAGCGCGTGATTGTGCTCTAGCCCTTTCTGAATTGTGCTCGAGAATTTTTGGCTTGTGCTCGAGCATTTTGGGTTGTACTCGAGTTCTTTTAGTGCTCGAGCACCTTTTGGGTTGTGCTTGAGCTTGTTTCTTCAGCTTTTCACCAAAATGTCTTTTAAGCTCGGAACTTGATGGAATTGATTTCTTTTTCTTCCAAAACCTACAAAATAAAGGAAAACACAAAAGCAACACAAAACATCATATTATAATGAAACTAAGAGATTAACATATGTGAATTAAGGGGCTTGAATATGTAACATTCAGCACTTATCACATATACTCAAGTATTTACGGAGAACGAGTGACTATATGCTTATTTACCAGAGTGAGGATTTAATAGCTACTGGTTACACAGATTCTGACTTCCAGTCAGATTGTGATTCCCAGAAATCTACCTCGGGGTATGTCTTTACCTTAGGAGGAGGAGCCATTAGTTGGAGAAGTGTCAAGCAGTCATGCATTGCGGACTCCACTATGGAAGTTGAATACGTTGTGTAACGACCCAGGGAAAAGCGCTAGCCACATTTGCGCTATCATCCCAAAAGGACTAGTCAATTTTGGAGTTTCCCTAGAATCACTTATAAAGCCCAGTTTTACCTAGTAACTAGGCGATGTGGGACTCAACACTCATGACTCTCTTTATAAATCACCCACTCTATATGGGTTATTTCTCATATTCCCAATATGGGACCAGGGGTGTTACAAACTCCGCCTCTTAAACTCCTGACGTCCTCGTCAGGGCCACGTCATGCAGTGTTTCAGTACCACATGGCCTAGCGTTACTAGGTGGTTCTGATACCATTTGTAACGACCCAGGGAAAAGCACTAGCCACATCTGCGCTATCACCCCAACAGGACTAGTTAGTTTTGGAGTTTCACTAGAATCACTTATAAAGCCCAGTTTCACCTAGTAACTAGGCGATGTGGGACTCAACACTCATGACTCTCTTTATAAATCACCCACTCTATATGGGCTATTTTTCATATTCCCAATATGGGACCGAGGTGTTACACGTTGCGGCAAGTGAGGCAGTAAAGGAAGCAGTTGGCTTAGGCAATTCCTAGCAAATCTTGGTGTAATGAGAAACGAACAAGCTCCCATAACGTTTGTTTTAAGAAAATAATGGAGCAATTGTACAATCCAAGGAACTAAGAAACCATAGGAGAGGGAAATACATAGAGCGCAAGTATCATCTCATTAGAGAGATAGTGGCGCGGGGAGATACAA
>FXXK01002062.1:37636-42834 GCA_900184695.1 Betula pendula
ACCGAAGATGGGTTATACTCATTTCTTGATAATGTGTATGCTCATTAGGGGGTTTTATAGGCCATAATTAGGGAAGACGGCTTGTACCACAATTAGTGTTTAGGTGGACGATCTGTGCCAACCGAAGATGGGTTATCACCTTTTAACAAAAGTGTTTTCTTGTCGATGTCGGTTGACACCCATTATGCACATCATATCATGCATATAATGAGAATCCTATGTGAATACAATCTGCCATTGATACGAGGTTTGTGGTGAAGTCATTTCCCTATACTTATATCCTATTTTTTCATTATTTGTTTATGCTTATTTTCATTTCTGAAACCAAAACCAAATATCTTTACTGAGTTAGATTAGAGTTGATCTTAAATATTTGATAAACATCCAACAAAGCAGTCCTTGAGGTTCGACACCCTCTAAATAGCCTTATCCTATAAGGATTCATCTTATTGCAAGTGGTATAAATTATTATGATTGATTACATCACATCAATTTTTGGTGCTATTGCCGGGGACTGTTTAACAGTTGTTTATTAAATGTTTGGGATTAAATCTACTTTAATTTCATTCACTGTCTAACTTATTTGAAAAATAATTTCATTCACTGTCTATTTTTGTTTTGTTTCAGGTTCTGCATAAAGGGCTCGAGTGCAACTATAAAGAGATCGAGCGCATTTGTGAGCTCGAGCACTTTCTTTACTGAGCTCGAGCGCATCTGTGTTGCATAGAGAGCTCAAGCCTTTCCAAAAAAGGATTGAGCACAAAATTTTCCAAAATAGCAGCACAGAAGCCACTATCTGCACTGCATAACCTGAATTCGCTGACCTTGTTAGTTTTGTTTTTACTTTACTTTTTGAAATATATTTTGTTTCTAACATTGTGTGATATGTTCTTACTCTGTAGAAAGAGCCCGAGCGCATTCTTCACTAAGCTTGAGCGCCTTATTGAGCTTGAGTGCACTCCTTTTCACAAAGAGCTCGAGCGCTTTTGTCCAAACCAGAGGCACTAAAACTACTGCCTGCACTACAGAGATAGGTAGCTTTTAATTTTTTTTTTTTTGTTTTAATTATGTTCTGTTTTCTGCATACATTATTCCAGTAGCGTATTGTGTTGGAACTGGTGTCCAAAACTCCAATTGATTATAAGATTATATTTGTTGTAATGAATGTTAATTGATTATTCCCTGATTTATTATAGAACATTGAGCATATCTATTAGGATTTTACATAGCGTATATGTGTTTTGAATATTCACCCGATATATGTATGTAAAGGTCCTTAGGTTACATTGTATTTGACTGTGGTGTGAATAAAGTATTTAGCACACAGGAAGATCATAGTCAAAGGATCCTTGTAATTTATAAAGTGTTTATGGTTCGTAGTCATAAGGTAGAACTGGGCATTCTACCCTAAACTATATCATGATCAATTATGGTGATCTATCTTGATCCAGTGAAGCGAGAATAGACTTTAGGTTGACATGATGGTGTGATACCAAGGTCGGATACATGTACAGGGCTATGCACTGAACAGGACCACGTGAGTCATTGTTCTTTCCAATAACTGTCAGAAAGAATAAATGTACGTGCACGACAACTTATAACTATTACTCTTAATCCTGAGAAGTTAGTAAACCAGATGTCTGAGTGAATATCACTTTGATGTATTATGGAGTGAGGACCAGTTGACTTGGTCAACTTCTCCATGCATTGGGTGATAGACATGAATCATTGTGGAAGATCTCTCTTCAAGAAGGAATCCAAATCCTTTGTTGTTTAAACAAAGAGATAAGGAACATTCCCATTGTTTTAGAATTGATAAGAATGTTTTATTTTGTATCTCAAGCCTGTGTGGGTTTCGGTGGAATTTACTTGAAATGGATGTACAAGGGTGAGATGAATCTCTTAGGATACAATGAGATAAAACATAAAGTTCGGATCCAGAATGACTCAAGGAAAAAGATATAGTGTAACAAAGTGACAGTTAATCATCTTTGTTTTAACTATGGAGTAAGTTCCATGGAGAGGTATTATGTTTAATAAGTATGTCACGAAGGATTAATTGTATATTATCAAAATATGAATTAGAGTTCAGTCACATTTGTTTAGTGGAATCATCTATGATTTTAGTTAGGTGTGTTGTACAAATATCCACCTAAATAAATAAGCGAATAAATGCACGTTTTACTCGCAAGTGCACAAGATCAAAACGATAGTATAGACGGCAAATACGAGATCATTCCCACGAGGATTGGTAAACTATGTTTAAAAAGAAATTCCTAAGAAGATATTGTGAATGGAACGATATTAAAGATTGAATTAAAATAATAAGATAAAAGGGCTAGGGCTTCGATATCCACCACTAATCATACTCAAATAAGGTAAACAATATGCACAATGCTACAACCATATCATGGTACTCAATGTTTAGCCAACCTAAAGGGGCATATGGCATCTACTCCTTTAGGCTATTGATCTCCCTAAGCAACGAGTTAGCATGGCATCTACTCTAACTCTTCTCTTTCTCAAAGGATTTAGCATGGCATCTACTAAGTTGTTCTTCAAGAAAGCATAAAACTATGGAGGATCCGACAAACACATGGAGCCTAGAGCATGGTATCTACTCCGGTTTTCCATGTTGATTAATCCAAGAACCTGTGATGGGGTTTTTGTTACTCTATTAGGCCCAGGACTCGGCCATCCAAATTGACCTAAATAACATATCCATACCACAAGCATATGATAATCAAAACAATACATGTGAGGAATTCAAGAAAACCGGAAATAATCAAGTTAAGCATCAAAATATGAATTGTAGCAAGACAAAATTGAAACCTTAAAGAGACATGATTAGGGCTTCAATCGAGCCCTAACTAAAGTAATCACCTACACATAATTTTGGATGAAATCATCCCATAAGAAAATAACAAAGAAAAACTAAAAAGAAACAAAGAACTAAGAAAACCTTCTTTTGAAGCCTTTGATTCTTCTCTTCAAGCTTGTGTAATTTTTTGGGGACTTAGGGAGTATTATAGAGTTTAGGAATAACCCTAGTCAAATTCGTGCACCTAGGAAGTCCAAAATCGATTGGAATAGGTTTAGGATTTTTCCAAATCGGGTCTGCCGACGTTACTCGTTCACCGCGCAAGGTTGCTCGAGCCATCTTGATAAGTCGCTCGAGAGAACCTTATCTGCTTTAGGTTTTGCTTGACGATTTGTTCCTCTCTGAGTCCTCTTTCCAACGCACTTGACCTTGCCTTAATCCGAGTTTTGAGCTAAGAGTTATGGCAAAATAGTGCACAAAGGTAAGATTTTCAGCAACTTTACACAGTTCATATGTTTTAAGCCGAGTTGATGAATTGACTTATTTCTTCCAAAACCTACAAAATAAGGGAAAAACACCAAAAACAACACAAAACATCATATTAATAATTAAAACTAAAGGATTAACATATGGAATTAAGGGCTTGAGAATGTGTAACATTCAGCACTTATCACACCCCCAACTTACATATTGCTAGTCCTTAGCCATACAAAACTGAAAATAAAAGACAACTACTCTACCTCCTCTGTCGTGGGAAACAACGATTGCATTTAGCGTATGCAACAAGCCTTTTAAACCCTAGGCATCCCTAAGTAGGGACGAGTGAAGTCTCGTGAGGGTTAACAGGAATGATACCCACAAACATTATACATAACTCATGTTATCTCAAAGACTAAAGTATCACAAACAACCACGATTCTCATTCATTAGCAAGCTAAAGTATAAACTCCATCTTCAAAATGATTGGAATTTCAAAGTCTAACCACTCAAAATGATAAGCTGAGATTCACAAGTTCAATTCAGTGTAAAGTGAACCAACACATAATTATGAGGCTTCAATTAATTCTGATGTGCAATGACTCAATATCTCCAAGTTGACTAGGGGTCTTCATCGGACTTGAACAACCATGACATTCTCTTTTATCTTTTTTTTTTTTTTTTTTTTTTCAACCAATCCAAAATTCTCACCTTTTGACGTGAACATTCAATTGCTTAGTGAGCGGCAAGAAGTCCAGTTACTCAGTGAAAACTTTGAAAATGATCTTTTTTTTAACCAATCCAAAATCCTCACCTTTTGACGTGAACATTCAATGCTTAGTGAGGCAAGAAAGTCAGATTACTCAGTGAAAAACTTTGAAATGATCTCTACTTTAACCAATCCAAAATTCTCACCTTTTGACGTGAACTATTCAATGCTTAGTGAGGCAAGAAGTCCAGTTACTCAGTGAAAACTTCGAAAATGATTTTTTTTTTTTTTTTTTTATGCAAGTTAATCCATCCAAGACAAGGCTCACCCCAGACTTCAACCCAAGACATTGAAGAGGCATACACAATCAGCGTCACATGTCCATACCTCAACAAACTTGTGCTTAATGTGCTCTGCGTCAAATATCGAATTGAACGAAGTGAATGCTCAGATGTACAAAGGTAAGCAACAAGACCTAGAATCCTAATCATATGACTGTGTTCAACATTCTAGCTCGCAAGAATTCAATCACAGTTTCAGATCAACCAAATTCATGTAGAATAACAGAGAATATGCAATTTTTTGTCAAAATATGCAAAGTGTGATGTGTGGTGGTCTCCATACCCCAAACTTAGATTACACATGCCTCAATTTAAGAGATATGAGAAAGATCATACAGCGGAGATGAGAAAACTGGTTGGACTAGGTATGGCTCGTAGCATACCCCCAAACTTGAATGCAAGCACACTTTTCCTAAAAAATAAACTGCTAAAACAAAACAAAGGAAAACTACAAACATGAAAACAAAGTAGAAACTAAAAAAAAAAAACAGAAAATAAAACAAAAATTAAAAACAGAAAATTTTAAAGGATATGGCTTTTTAGTGCATGAAGTGGCCTCAGTACCACTAATCTGGGTAGTTACGCTCGAGCTCCTCTAAATGTGGCTCGAGTGTTCTTGGCTGTGTTGTCTTACCATGGTCAATGTATTGGACAGAATGCAATTCCAAATCTTCGTCTCTAGGCCCAAGGTTCATCTCAAGGTAAGGTTTCACTCTGTGCCCGTTTACCATGAATGTATGATTGTTGTCTTTGTTATGAACCTCCAATGCTCCATGAGAGAAAACTTTGGTAACCGTGTAAGGACCATACCACCGAGACTTGAGCTTACCAGGAAAAAGTCTCAATCTTA